>JAKTSR010000051.1:0-67716 GCA_030580325.1 Sugiyamaella sp. yHKS617 | reverse complement strand
CTCGAAAGGAAACTATCTCTTCCATCGCTAGAAATGAAAGTATGGTGGCGCGGAGCTCACGAGGAATATTGCTAAAAGTGTCTTCTGTGGTTCTCGGGCCTGTTCCTAACAGTTCAGAAGCATGGAATCCAATTTTCGTTGCTATTCTTTTTATCAGCCTTCCTTTATGTTTGTGCGTATCCAAAGGGCCTTCGGCCACGAATGCTCTGTCAACGGAGCGTTCGTCGACGACGGCTCCGTCGAAACCCAACTCTTCGTATCTTGACGTTGCAGTTAACAATCGGCAATACTGATAACACCTTAACTTATTAAAAAAAAGATCCTTCTCTTTGCGATAAAAAATCTTCGAAAGGTCGATGATGGCCCCGTTATACATTCCAGCTAGCTCTTTCGCATTTGCTCGTAGTTGATATAGTCTGAAGAGATCGTCTTCCGGTGTGTTTTTAGAGATAGCCTGGGAAATTCTCCTGTCCAGCAACGGTATGATCCGTTCACGAGCCATCTTCTTCAGCAAGAGATTTGGTACTATGACAGATACGTGGCGCTCTCTGCGACGAAAGAAGGTAGGGGCATTTTTGAAGTGGTCGAGTATATCAGCATCTTCCTCACGTGTGTAGTATTTAAGGTCACTAAAGTCCTCAAAGCAGAGGGACTTTCGGGGGTCTGGTGGCATTACTCCACTCATTAAGTCAAGTACTTGTTTAAAGTCGATAGAATGAAGTGTTCAAAATAAAGCACCAGGAGTCGAGTCTGCACAGGACTGCAAAATCGCAGTATTTTGCAGTATAACTGGTGTGAGATGGTACCCTTTTATATTTTCTGCTTGAGCGCATAAACAATGGGTCATCACGTAGCTACACTACTATTTCACTTTTATCCCTACAATATAAATATTTCTTATGGGCCAATAACTTGCCACACGTACCGATTGCGATGCAGAATACCTGATTAGCGCTGGTTGCGGGACTCTCCATAATCTTCATATCTGTTTTCAAGTAATACTATTATAGCTCGAGTACTCAATCTCACATATATCTATAAGAATTCCTGTATGAGCTATCGTTAAAGATTATTACACACTCTCTCAAAGAGTAAAGTGAATACAATTTGGTAAGTGGATCATGATCGCCTGCGACCCCATAACGAATCTTGCTGTAATGAGCTTCATTCATTCAAATTCGTTTAGGCTCTTGCCGGCGACACATTACATATAATTCTTCTTATATTATTATTCCTTTGGTTGAGAGAGTTTTGACGGATTATCCCGAGAGCTCGCACATTGGGAACCGGTAAACCACTGATAAAGAACGCAGACAATCTCACTCTAGCTCCCCGTTTGTTGTTCTTTAAGCTTGACCCAAGTGGTCAGATTTTTTGACGACGGCTTTAATGCCTAATGCTGTTCCAAACAGTGACTGTTCAGTAGGACGGTACCGCGCGCCGGAGTTCCATTCGTGCTCGATTTAATAATGGGCACTCATCCATACTCTCTAGACCGCCACAACGATACTCGTATGAAGCGTTCTGAATTATGAGTGTTTTGAACCAAGCACCCACCTGGGCAGGTCCGGACCGAAGTTGTACCAGTAGACTGAGTGTTCGTCTCGGCCCGTTTATAATCTGATCTTTAAGTTGAAGTTTATTGCAGAGAATCGTTCCATTGTGAATTTCTTTATATCGACCTTTCACGGCACCAAAACGTCAACTGTGGGCCGAGAGCCCAGTCATATTCGTTCATGATTACGTTCTTGACTGGCGGGGCAACCCTCCGTCAGATCTTGTCTCTCTCCATGCTCTCCCCATGAACCCAACGTGCATATTCAACACTGTAAACTCGCCCTGATCTGGCACTCGGCACTTTATATTTGATTGTACCCATTTCCTGAAAGGTTATCCAATTCAAGTATCGCTAGAGCACGATGGAATGCTTGAACATCGGGACTATATACGACTCTGCTGGAGGAATCCCCGACATAGTTGATTCTTTGTTAGTTCTAGTTGACCATTCGCCCGCAATTGGATGTTAGCAGGGCGACTGTTTGAAGTCCTATAATGTCAGAGTTTTGAGATCGATCACCAATAGATACCACATCTATTTCGAAGAGTGCTGTCGACGGATGCGAGTGTTGCTCCGAATAACAGTTTTACCAAATCTCACAGTGGACTGTTATGCCCACATTATAAGTTGGTCCAGGCAAATATGTCATTGAGTTACCGAGTGCATTCTAAATGCTTTCAAGAAGCCTTTAAATCGAAGTCGCCAACTTTTGACGGCATAGGATATGACTCAATCTGAAGTTGGGCTGCGCCTCTGGTTGGCCGGACGCGCTGCCCCGGACTCTAAGGAAAGCCTGAAGCAACACACACTACAAGGAAAGCCTGAGCAACCCACACTACTGCCTTAAACCATCAATATATTAGAATAAACACATTTTACAAAGGCACGGATTCAGCATTCGTGGATTAACACACGGTCGACGAGTTGTGGAAGGACGGCGACACCAGATGTATATAGTGTATGTATTATGATTCTTTCTATGTATTTTTTTTTAAATATTGATAGAATGTTTTTCGAAAAGAATCTCCCTCGATGATCGAGGTATCTGCGGAAGAGGAATTCTCGTGGTCAAGTCGATAGGGTGCTTGCTGTGTGTAGCCGGAAACAATTCTGTCCCACGCCTCTCGAAGTTGCGAGCACACGAAATCCATCTTTTTTTGCGACAGCAAGAATTGCTCACACCGGCATATAAGTGAGGTGGCTCTCGAGTCTACAATGTGTCCGCCCTCCGGGATGTACTGCACTCGCAGTTCGTTACCCCAAAATATCGCTGAGCCGGGGGGCATCCATCTGAGCTTTCCTTTGAAGCATCCTCTAATCTGCATAATTTTGCGGAAGTCCTCGCTAAATTTTACCAGCAAGCCGAAGCCGGGTCCCTGGGCCCGGTGGCCCAATAGTTATGTCTCATTCGCTTGTGAATATTACTTTCGGCAGCCGCAGTGGTTATGAATTGTGCCCTGCAGCACTGTTGGCCATGAGAATTGAAGGCCTGACAGAGGATTGTTTCCGCTTGTTTCAGATAACCTGGAACCGTCCCTTGAAGGGGCTTTTTGAAGAACCACATTGTGATCTTAAGTTTAAGTGCGGGGTGGCGTCCTTTTATATGATCCAAAAAATGTATATGATGGTCTGGCTAGCATAATTAACGAATGAGTCAGGCAAGGTATCTGCCCAGTCTCCAGTACCACCTAGCAAGTCATGCTCAAAATCATATATGAGTGGGAACACGCATCCAGTTCTATTATGAGCCAACTTCGCGTACAAATTCGAGTGCCAGGTCTCCAGTTCCAAGTTTTGCTTATGGCAGCTGGCGCGGACGAAAGGGGTACAACGCGCCATTCATCGTCTATAAAATGGGTCCATGTTGCTCGTAATCTCACGCGATATCAGCACTATAGATAGAAAATCCAACATGCAAAAGATTGACAAATGAACGACTTATTCCCCTGCCCCTCTGGAAGGTCGCTGCTAGCGGTCTATTAAAAGCGGTGCAAAAGGAGTTGAATTTGAAAATCCAGGGTGAGATGGAGAAGTTGAAAGCGAAACATCCCCAAACCTGTTCTGTCGCCATTTTGTCGTCCCTAGAAATAAAGATCTATGAAGGCACTTACTATCAAACAGCGAGAAGTCTCTGTCAGTCGTCCTAGAATTATTTTCATCGGTCCTTCACGGGCATCACTGGAGTCCACTTTGTTTCCGAGTACAATCCCAACTTTTTGTTCACTTTAACCAAGACCATTTTTATTGACGTTCTATCAGAATACCAGGAAACACAGACAATTCTCTGACCTGTAAAGAATGCGGTAGTTGTCCCTATGTCCTTTTCACAGGAGGTACTGTTGGAGATTTTGATTGTAATAATATCATCATATTAAAGTCCTACACAACATTATACATAACAAGCTGACCTTACCGTATCACATACGATATTGTGACCAGAGGACTGTTCGACGTATTGGCCCGCTGCGGGCTATAACTGCGTATTTTTGTTTTCGGCATGTTGCGGCGGGCTCGGATTCCCCAGGAGCTATGCTCCCGAACAGAGGAAAACCTAATACCTTCAGTAAACCTTTGCATTTTACACGGGTGGATAGGGGAAAACCTCTGTTAAGCGACTCTGAAGAGAGCCTAATCCGCCTGTACCCAGTCCCCGGGGGAACTGGGGGTCGGACCCAGTTAACCCGTGGATCCTCGGGTAATGCGCCTGACTTTGTGGCCTTTTCTACCCACCTCAAATGAGGCTGCAGTTTCTGGGTTGGGTTGGGGTAACTGCTTGCCGTCAGGCCTGGGCTGGCCCCGTTACGCCTCCGGCGGCCGGGCTACAGGTCGACGCTCGCAAGGTCAAGGTGTCACCGACTAGGCCATCTAGCCTTGACCATTTTGATTGTAGAGTCATCGCGAGGGATATCAGACGGCGATGGCTAAAGTATACGGCAGAGACAGAAAAGTTCATTGAGAAAGAACAGGTTTATTCCAGTAACAAACCACTAGGATGATGGCATAGTTCAGTGCTGATTTGGTCTAATTCCTGTTGCTGAAGCGTACTAATACTCGCTTTAATATCCTGTTGTCGTTGGACCATTGAGGGGCCTACTGCTATCACTGGGTCGCTCCACGGCGGCTTGTCCTTCACAACTCCTCTAGGTGGAGAGAAGTGGACCACCTCTGAGAACTCTACCTTCAACTTATAAAGGGGAGAGCCTACAGGGGGGCTGCAATGAGCTTTACTTGACATTTCCCATATACATGTATGTATTACTTTTAGCTAGTACACAGATGTCCCTATAATACTACACTTCACTGATATCTGATATCAGAGGTTTATCGGTTCCCAATATGCGAGCTCTCGGGATAATCCGTCAAAACTTTCAATCACAGGAATAATATAAAAAGAATTATATGTAATGTGTCGCTGGCAAGAGTCTATGTAAGACAATAAATGAACTTGAATGAATGAACTATAATACTGCAAGTAATGAGCAGATATTGCAGACACTTTCAGACTCTAGTAGTCAGCACATTGCAAAGGCTAATTAGAGGAGATAGATAGATATAGATAACAGTAGTTATTTGTATAACAGCTCGTATGCGAACAGCCACTAATGGGACATCAGTAGCCTGGCCGAGTGAGCCGCCGCGTGCGAGCGATTGCTCTTGGCTTACTAGTTGGGCAGCCTGGACCCTCGTGGCTCCTCTCGGATGATCGAATATTTGACAGCATAGAGAGTAAAAATTTACGTTGGTTTAGAGCGTAGTACGTCGCCGAGTGGGGTTGATAGGCAACAACTGCATGGGTAGGAGACCCCACAACGGCGGGGTTGAGCGTGCGTTGCCCCGCACCTAAGAGACGAGATCTGTACATAGACATTTAACATTTGACAGTAACAGTAATACACAGTACTCACGTCGAAACAAAGCAGAAGTGAGACTGCCAGTATCACCAGCGAGTGAGACCCGTTGGACGAAAAGCACTGGAACCGGTGTAGCCCAGAGCTGAGAAGTGATAGCGGATCACTTATAGCACAACACCCGAAGAGGCAGATCAGAATCAGGTCTCCGGCTCAAAGTTCAAAGTCGGGCTTCGAGGAATGTCTTATTACAGGGCATGGCTACAATCCGTGTGGAAACTTGGTCAGGATGTCCTCGTCTACAGTGACTGGCGGCTCGCGTGCCGTTTACGTGAAGAAACATGGCGACCGTCCATTATCACCTGATGTATATTCCACTTTGGGTGCCAGCCTAAATGGCAGAGTTGAGCGCGAAGCACAAAATACACTCGAGTCGAATAATGACGACGGTGCTATGGTGACCTATAAATTACACAAGTCTTGCGATTATTGCCGACACAGAAAGATCAAGTGTGTGAGACGGCCTGGGTTGAAAATTTGTGACCATTGCCGCATATGTGAGGTCGAGTGTACTTTCAGTCGCAAGCTGCCCAGCAAAAAGCGCAAGCTCAAGTCAGCGAAAATTGTCGCCTCTTTGCGTGACCGTGACCGCTTACTCCACGATGATATTTACAGCGGAGGAGACGAGGTTGATGCGACGCGTGGTATTATTGGTAAGGGCAGCGGTGAAAGTAGAGGTCACGGCAGGTATGACAGTGTGCGCGAGAGCAGAGGCGAAAGTAAAGGCGAAAGCAAAGGCGAGAGTAGAGGCGAGAGCAGAGACGAGAGCGGTGGCGAGAGCAGAGGTGATAGTATGGAAAACGGTAGGATAACACCTGGAGCCGGTGTTGCGAATGACGACAGTGCAAACGTTGAGAATGCTCGTGTCCGTGCCAATGGACTTGGTGGTAGTACTGCTGGCGCCTCACATGGCTCTGGTGTTGTGAAAAGAGAGCCAGATGTGCTAGTGAAGACTCGGCGCGGTAGTACTTCAGAATCACTAGCACTATTCGCGATGCCCAATGCGCTTCAAGGTGCTGTACCGAGCGGAATGTCCGGTGGGCTATCTGTTAGTACACCATCTATGACCCAATTGCAGCAGAACACTGGACTGACTCCGTTGGCTGCAGGCGGCTGGTATTACGAGCCGTTTTTTGATCTTATATACAGTGCCAAAGCCTCGCCGATGGAAGAGCCTGCTGACAGCAACGACAAGAGCACTGCTGCTTCGCCCCAGGCTGTTAGCGACACTGGTGACTCTTGCATTCAAGCACACTCATCCGACAAGCAAGCACAAAATCAGCACGAGAACAGCTACTCTCTTAGCGCGAGCTATGAGGATGCTCATAGCAGTGTCGTGAGAGACACAAATACTCGGGAAAGCGTCGCCGTGGAGATACCGGGCGGGATGTCTGTTAATACTCCACGCAGAGCTTATTCGACCTCGACCTCGCCAAACACTACAGCTGAGCTTACGATTTCAACGTATCCGGCGAAACCTGTTGGTTCCAATCGTAATGATCTTAGCCCTGCTGGTGCGAACACCGCATCAGAACATACGGACATCCCCTCGTTAGAGATGAATGGCGAACCACTCCATCTTGATAGCAATGCCAACCTCACGTCGCTGGCAATTATCGCAAGTGAGCACAGGGCACTATCAGTGACACCAAACCATTCCAGACGGCTAACTGAAGATCCAAATGCCGTGAAAGATGCTTACACCCTGTACATCGAACCGTATACACCGTTTTTCCCCCCCGAATTCTACGATACCAGCGATATGTCGACGCTGGCCCGCTGCTGTATGAGCCTTGCTTCTTTCTCGTCTCCTAACAGTGTGGCTCCAGTCGGCTCAATCGCTATGCTCTACGAAGTAGTCGACCAGCTGGTGTCTCAAGAGACAGTCTGGAACGAATTTTCGCAGTCTGCGGTGTTCTGTGTGCTAGTGCGCTACAAACTGCCATTTAACCGAGTATCGAAAGCAATCGAGCAATTTGTGAAGAAATCGCCACCCGAGTATCTAGCTCCTGGGACCAATTTCAATCTCCTCATCGGTGCGATCTGTGCATATTCATGGAACTCGCTCGTTGCTTACGACAAATTACTGCCCCCGAACAGCGACGAAGCCGAAATTATAGATATCTACGAGACGGTGACCAACAGCGTCAGCGAAGATACATTTGCATACCATTTTCTCTACGTGTCCACGCTTCTATGTCGATTTAAGATCCTGATGGTCGTGCCAGAAGAAGCCTACTCACCGGAATCTCTGGCCTCGGGCAGCCCTCAACACGACGAATCATGGTACTCGACAAGAAAAAACCTCATTCGGCTCGAATACGAGCTCTTGCTATGGCCGGTGCGACTGCCAAAACACCTCACGGTAGTCAAAGACGAGCTAATAGCCACTCCTGAAGCACTTATTCTCCACGTACTGCACAATACAGTGCTGCTCGCATACTACATCCTGGCTATCCAGCATAAGGAGCCCTACAGGCGAATGCTGTCCATCCTTCCAGTGCCTGGGTTGTTGCAGTTCCTCTGCGGCATGGCGGCTAGCTCGTTCAAATGTCCTCCTGAAATTATCGACAAATGGCCCATGATCAAAGACTGCCTCGTGCTCACAGCCCGGCTCATGCTGGAACTGTACAACCAAACCGAGTACGACAACTGCAAAGTGGCTCTGGCTCTATACAAAGACAGCCACACTGAGCCCGCTCTATACCGGTCTATCCAAAAGGTGCTGGACTCGGTGGACTGGGCAGCCAACGACAAAGACGGTGCCGCCCTGTACTGGATCTTCCGCGACGTGCGGTCCATGTCCCTCCAGCATCTCCTCTAACATCCGTGCCTGCTCATACTTGCACCACTAATATCGTGTATTTATTATTCCCCTATTTATTACCTGTGCTTCCCATCTCTAGCCCAGTCTGCCTCCGGCGGCCGGGTACCGCCCGGACTCGTTGTGCTCGCTTCGGGAGCGTAACTCCCGAGCAAGGGAGCTGCCCGAACTCGTTGTGCTCGCCTCGCGAGCGTAGCTTCCGGGGTTACCAGGCCGCTTGTGCTCGCTTCGCTAGCATAACTCCCCGTGGAAGAGAGGGCCTGTATTCACTTGTAGGAGATGGAAAGTGGTGGGCGGCTTCCTTGAGGATAGAGCTTGCTTTAAGAGCCTTTCTCCAGTGTGTGCTCCTGGGGCGCGGGCGCCCAATGCTTGGACCCTTCGATAGCTTCTCGTCAGAAAGAGTCATTACACTATTCACATCTCGAGCTGGGTTCTGCTATGAAGGGAGTCTAGATTGTAGGTTCTCAGATTAATATAGTAATATTTATAAATAATTAAGCAAATTTTAGACAGCAGTGGTTCTTGGGGACGGCTAGCCCTGGGATATGCTGGAGAAGGACATGCTGGAGAATACCGCTCGCCAGAGGCACAAACCTCCTTCCAGAGTGTAACCCGGTTGGCGTGTACAACGACCCCGGGCAGCGCCTGGGCTGAGATTCAGAGCTTACCTAATATGTAGCCTGACAGATTCGCGCCGGGGGCTACGCCAGCCGCCGGAGACAACACTCCTCTGGGAGTGGTGCCCGCTTCGCGAGCATCACCCCGAAACGCCAGGAGCGACAGGGTCCTGTCATGCGCATATGCAGGAATAGATTATATGGCGCGGCTGACGGTTGGGAGTTTGGCACGGCTAGTTGGGAGAGGTCGAGGTAGAGGAACAGCTCGCAGAATCATGGCATGCACATGCGAGCAACAAACGGCAGGGAAAACAACAAACAAACGAACGAGAGAGCACCGGCAGGCCAGCGAGCGAGCCTGGCAGCTAGCAGGATCAGGTGACCCGGGAATGCTTGCTAATCAGTCAGTCGTACAGGCCACGCCACGCCACGCCATGTCACGCCTCCCAGGGCCGGCGGTGCGGCGAGCTGGGCGGACGACCCCGCTTTGCGTGCCAATCAAACGGGCAGCCGGCATTGGAACAGAAAGCGCAAGCGGAGCTGGCAGCACAGGAAAAAATCTTCAAAACAGAGCAAACTCGCAACCCCTCGCCACGGGCCGGCATCGTTTTTAGGCGGCGAACATGAAAAAAAAACTGGTGAAGTGCACCGGTTGCTGGGCGGTCCCGCTTCCGGCGGGCGGCCAGGGCTCTGCCCCGGACCCCATGGCTTCTCTTGCTGCGCTCGAGGATGACGGGGTCTCTTTGGCTCGGCTACGGGGCCGGCGCCAGGGGCCAGAGGGCCTAGGGGGAGTCTGCTGTTTGCCGCGGTGCTGATACAGAGTCTGCTCTTACACCGGCTGGCCGTCCTGCCCGGCTGCCCTTCGTTCCCCGGGAACAGCGCTTGCACAGCGAGCACAACGGGGTCCGGGGCTCGGCCCCGGCCCGGCGCACCATTGCAAGAATAGGCCGAGCCAGTAGAGATATAGGTAGACATAGAAGTTCATCTATTTAATACATTAACCATAAAAAGGACCCATTACAAACAATAATAAAAATAAAAACAAGCTACAAGTCAGCACTCGGAATAATTCATAATAACTTAGGAAACATGAGCGCGTCGCTTAGATACGCTCACCACGGAGACGACGAGCGAGCTGGATGTCCTTCTTTTGAATGGTGACACGCTTGGCGTGGATGGCACACAAGTTGGTGTCCTCGAAGAGCGAGACAAGGTAGGCCTCAACGGACTCCTGGAGAGCACCGATGGCAGACGACTGGAAACGCAGGTCGGTCTTGAAGTCCTGGGCGATTTCACGGACAAGTCTCTGGAAGGGGAGCTTTCTGATGAGCAACTCAGTCGACTTCTGGTAACGACGGATCTCACGAAGAGCGACAGTACCAGGCTTGTATCTGTGGGGCTTCTTGACACCACCGGGGGCGGCAGTGGAAGGAGCAGACTTTCTAGCAGCCTTGGAGGCAATTTGCTTACGGGGAGCCTTACCACCGGTGGACTTTCTAGCAACAGTAGACTTAGTTCTGGCCATTTTGATTGTTGTTGGAGTTGTTGGGGGAGTTGATTGATTTAAATAAAAAAATCTGATGATAAGAAAAGAGAAAAACTAAGTCTCGGGTGTGGGATGCGCTACTTTTTATATTAGCCCGAGTGCTGTTCTGGATATGTGCAAGTGGTAATGCGGCTATGCAGGATCCGGAGTTTCATCAGAAATGCGTCCTCCCATCAGTCGCTGCTGCTGGCGCGCTCATCAGGTTTGTGCCTTTTCTGATGTGCTGGATCCATCAATGATTGATTGCTGCAAGCACTCGCAAGAGCAACCGCAAGTGCAAGTGCAAGCGCGGCCTCTCCTCTGCCCTGGCCACCGATGCTGGGCTCGGCGCTCCCGATGACTGGAATGCGCTCTGCCCTGCTGGGACAGCCAGCCCTCCGAGGAGAATGTGGCCCCCATACAGACACTCTTGTCGCCGGCCTGCCTACCGGGCTCGCTCAGTCGGCCGGCCCATATCAGACAAGTCATCAGCCATCAGCAGCACCGGCCGCTGCTTCGATGCGGGCCAGTTCCTGATATTCCCATATCAGGGTCACCTGCCGCTGCCAACGTCGTCGCAGCAGCCCATCGCCCTATCGGCGGCCGTGATATGTGCGATACGCCGGCCCGCATTTCCGGTCGCAGCTAGGGTGATGGCGCTACCGGGGTTCCAGGGGCGCCGTGCGCCTCCGGCGGCCGGGGTGCTGCCCCGGACCCCGTGGCTCCTCGAGCCCCGCTCGAGGAGAGGCGGTGAGGACTGTTCCCGGGGAAGGTGCCGGGGCCAGCTGCTCGCGAAGCCAGCACAACGGGTCAGCGCCCGGCCGGGGAGGAACGCACTCCTCCCCCTGAATATCGCCCTAGCGGGGTCGCCTGCCTGCTGGCGCTATGCTGGGTGTCAGTATTCTGTGATGTTCGGGCGTCCCTGATATACACCTGCGTGCAGTGCAGTTTGGCGTGGGATCTGATATGCCCAGGGGGGAGCACATCACAGAACAGGTCTCGGCTGGAAACCAGCCGGCTGGCTGGAGGCTGGAGGCTGGGCTGGTGGCCTGCGAGCAGGCAACAGGGGCGAGCTGATGTGATCTGATGTGATACGGAGTGCTGGACGCGAGTCGCGACGTGCTGGTCGGCCAGGAGATGCGTTCCTGGCATCGGGCCAGGGGTGTCTTCGCGCGGGCTATAGCCGGCTTCGACCCCTGGTGCCTCCGGCGGCCGGGCGCTGCCCGGACCCGTGGCTCCTCTCGCTGCGCTCGAGGAGGGCCCTGCCCGGGGACAGGACACCTGGGAATGGCGCTCGCGCAGCGAGCGCAACGGGGTTTGGGGCAGCGCCCCAGCCGGGCCGGAGGCCGACCTGGCCAGCAGGCAGGCCGCTGGCGTGGGAGTACTCCGCTAGCCAGGCTGCCCGCCTATTTGCCGTACTGCTATGCACACAGCTGGCTCGGCTGGAATGAGCAACGCCAGCCATAGCTGATATCAGCAAATGCCTGCCGCCCGGCACTTGATAGCTACGTGCGCACGCACAAACGCAGTACATGCAGGCACTCAGACGACTGCAAAAGCATCCAGCATCAGAATCAGCAGCAGAATCAGCATTGGGCACTCGTCTGATATCAGGCCCCTGCCGCATCGCTAGCTGACTTGCATCAGCGACATCTCGACTCGACTCGTGACCATATATAAACCACAGTGCTCGCACTTCCACTTGACTTCCTTTTCTGTTCTCCATCAATTAACAAGTCAATCAACTTAAGAAACAAAAATGTCTGGTCGTGGTAAAGGTGGTAAAGGATTAGGAAAGGGTGGTGCTAAGCGTCACAGAAAGATTCTTCGTGACAACATCCAGGGTATCACCAAGCCCGCCATCCGTCGTCTGGCCAGAAGAGGTGGTGTCAAGCGTATCTCTGCCCTCATCTACGAGGAGACCCGTGGAGTCCTCAAGTCGTTCCTCGAGTCCGTTATCCGCGATGCCGTCACCTACACTGAGCACGCGAAGAGAAAGACCGTGACCTCCCTCGACGTCGTCTACGCCCTTAAGAGACAGGGCCGTACCCTCTACGGTTTCGGTGGTTAAACGACCTTGCCGGCCCCAAACTTTTTTATTATTGTTTTTGTTATGTACTATCGGATTTACTGGTTTAATGTCATGGTTTATTTATATCCCCCTCTAAAGTTTGCGTCCGACTGCCTCCGGCGGTCAGGGCGCTCCCCTGAACCCCGTGGCTCCTCGCTTCTCTCGAGGAGAGCAGTTCCTCCTGGTGTAATCTCCTGCGAAGCAGGAGCCACGGGGTCCGGGGTAGCACCCCGGCCGCCGGAGGCTTGCCCTTGCTCTCGGGCTGCTCTCGGGCTGCTCTCCGGACCGCGCCCAACTGCCGGCGGCGGGTCGCAATACCGACACGGCAAGTGCGGGCGACGACGGGTAGACAGCCATTGACAATGATCTCGCGGTGGTGCTGGGGCCATGGGCCCTGGCTCTCAGGGGGTTCGGTTCGGACGGGCCTGGTCCGTCGAGCGCGCGGCTGGCGGAGGATCTCGAGGCGACGCAGGGTCCGAGTGCCAGTCTGAGCCAGTGATGTTGAGTAGATGTGCTTGGAGACAAAGCAGAAGTGTGCTTCCGTCATTCGACTTTCGTGTGTTTAGTGTGCACGGGGTAATTGAACCGGCGAGAACGAAAACGATAACGAGAGCAAGATCGATGTCGCTGCGTGCTGGAGAGATCAGTCTGGTCGAGAAGGCCAAGAGGGCCGCTGCCTATAAGGCGGTGGACGAGCATTTTCCTGCTGATGCCAAGGTCGTGGGCATTGGTTCCGGGTCGACGGTGATTTATGCTGTGGAGCGGATTGCTCAGCTGGGCGAGTTGAAGGGAATTGACCTGTCGAAAATCACTTTCGTGCCCACGGGCTTCCAGAGCAAGCAATTGATCCTTGGAGCCGGCCTGAACGTGGCTTCTATCGACCAGTACTCGGTCGGAGATCTGGATATCGTCATTGACGGGGCCGACGAGGTCGATGATTCGCTCAATTGCATCAAGGGCGGCGGCGCTTGTTTGTTCCAGGAGAAGCTTGTTGGCCAGTGTGCCCGCAAGTTTGTCATCGTAGCTGACTCGTCGAAAAAATCCCACAAACTGGGCAGCAAATGGATCCAGGGCGTGCCTATCGAGGTCATCCCCATGGCTTATCCCAAGGTTGAGGCTGATCTTCTCAGACTCGGCGCCAAACAGGTCACGCTTCGCCAGGGCGGCAGGGCCAAGGCTGGTCCCGTGGTAACCGACAACGGCAACTTCATTCTAGACACCCACTTCGGCTCCATCGAACCTTCCGAGGTCCGCAATCTCGACGTCAAAATCAAGCTCCTCGTCGGCGTGGTCGAGACCGGCCTCTTCGACTACGGCGCCGTGGCCTACTTCGGCGAAACCGACGGCACCGCCTCGACCCTCGCTCGTCCCACTGCTGCCACTGCTACTCCCGTCAACGAGTAGTGCTTGGTTGCTGGTTGCCCTGAATCAGCACATTTCTTGTTTATATTTTGCTGTGCTAATTGACTGCGCTCTATGGTCTGTCCGCCTGCTTCTGGGTATGCCTCCGGCGGCTGGGGCGCTGCCCCAGACCCCGTGGCTCGCCTGCTTCGTCACTTTGTTTGTCTAGAACGTCCTGTTATCTGTGCATATCTGCGCTCATATGTGTGTATCTATCTGACCATCTGTGACCATCTGTCCATCTTGCCATCTGCGTCTATCTTTTCATCTGCTCATCTCATGTCCATCTGCCCATTTCTTCCACCTGTATAGCTTCGTCTCGTTGCTACTCGCGCGTTAGATCGTGGTATGACAATCTAATGCTGCGAACCATAACTGGGGAGCCCCTGGTCTTTATGGACATACCATAACTCCGCTCTGGCATTAAATGTCGTGAACTTCATTGACTCGCGCTGGGCGTTTTTATTCTTTATTTAAGGACCATGCTCGGACCTTCGTTTATCTCTCCTTTTCCTCTACTTCACCGCAGTCCAATCACCTCCTGTCCCTGCTACAATCTACCTCCTATTCGATTTCTTGATCTTCTTCTGTGCGATGGTTTATAGACCCCTTCTTGCTGCCGCCGTTGCTCTTGCCTCGACTTCGGTCAGCAGAGCCGCTCCGATTGCCAACGAAACGACCAGTGTCAGCACTGGCCAGTCTACTGAGCAGTCTTCCTCCAGGCTTGTGTTCCAGAGAAAGCGTGACGAGTACGAAGACGACGAGGATAACCTTATCACTGTCGAAGAAGAGAACCCCGACTTGTACTACGACGACGGCGCCGAGCCTGACACATTTGATGACTCGCACGTCGGCAGCCAGGAATATCAAGATGTCGATGGCAGCTTCTCTGAGGAGCAGCAGATGACTCTCGCTGAGTCTCGAAGTAGACAGAGCAGACAGCGGGGCATCAACCCTGGTCTGCATGGCTCGTCTCGTTCCAAGTCGAAGACCACTACCAGTCGTGGCTCGTCGCGTCATGTTGACGGTCGAATCCGGTCCACTGACCGTCACGGCCGCAGCTACGGCCGCCGTCATAGACCCCAGACCAGGCCCCACGACGACTCGGACTCTGACTCCTCTGAAGGATGCACCTCGGAGGATGATGACTACAATTACGGCCGCCCTCGTCTTCCTCCCCGTCGTAGCAACAGACGAATTGAAGACGATTATGACTACGACTACGACTATGACTACGACCTCGCTAAGCGATCTCTGAAGGACAGCATTGGCAGTCGCGTCTCGGCCCTAAAGAAGGACAACTAGCCCATCCCGGGCCACGCTCGTTCTCACTTTCCTCTTCTATCGGTTCTCTCTTTCACTTGCCTCGCAGAATTTATCAGATATTTTTGTCAATTTAATAAACTACTTCAATAGCTCCTGCCTCAGCTGGGCCTGCTCGCGCTCCCGTGGAACTCTCACCCACTCAGACATTCTCGGGGATGCCTCCGGCGGCCGGGCTCTGCCCGGACCCGTAGCTCGAGCTGCGCTCGAGGTTATTCCCATGGGCCCTGTCGGGCCCCACTGGGTGCCCTCTTTCCGGGAGGTGCCTCCGGTCGGCGCCCGGACTCGTAGCACAAGCTACGCTCAAGCGTTCTCAGCTCAGGGACCAAAATGTATCTTCACACACCACCTGCGACGCAAGTGATCTTGGGGATCTTCGGGAAATTGCACAACGAAGCCACTGGGATTTGCCCCGACTCGAGCGAAGCGAGAGGAGCCACGGGGTCCGGGGCAGCGCCCCGGCCGCCGGAGGCGTCTCCCCAGGAGCCACAGGTAAGGGAGACGTGAACAGCAAGAGATGCTAGGAAATTACAACAGTTTAGGGCATTCTTATGGTGTAGTCGTTGCCGGATTTCGTGATATAGCGCACCCAGGGGTACGACTGGTACTGGAGCTTGGGCTCTATGATTTTGAGGTAACGCACTTGGATGCCCGAGGTGGTGAAGTAGGGGATGGTGAAGTTGACGGTGATGGGGGGTTTGATTTTGCCACTGATGAAGTCTGAGTCTTTGACCGAGGGGAGGCCCAGCTCGGCCCGCATGCTGAACTCGCGGCCGCCGCCGAACTGCTTGATGCGCCAGATGATGGCAGACTTCTCCGGGTGCCATTTCACATTACCCGCGGTGGTCTTGAACTTCGGCGAATCTGCGTCTTCCGGCACAGGAATGATGATCTCAACATTGTTGGCATTGGACCGCTTTTTGAACTGAGCGCGGGCCTTGGCAATGATCTCCACGCGTGACGACGAGAAGTTGGTCACTCGGCAATCAACTAGAATCAGTGGCTTAACATTGGTGTTTAGACGGTACGACATCAGCTCGAATTCTCCATCTGGCGGAATGAATGAAATGGTCCGGTCATTCTCGAACCGCGATAGACGCACACACTGGTGGAACTTCACATCTTCCATTTCAATGACTTTGCCGGACGAACCGCCTCCACCGCTAGACGACGAAGAACCAATTGTTTGACCAGTAGTATTGGACTGGTGGTTGAAAATGACCTTGTCATTGAGCCCAAGACGCAGCTCAGGCATGCCAGACAGGTAGCATTTCATCTGCACGGAACCGAGGATTTCTGAGCGGAGAACCTGTCCCGAGGCCGAAATCAACAGATTCACGCTCTCAACAACGTCCAGAAATGCTTCGTTTTTTCTATAGGTGATGCCCTCACTTCTCCAAGAAACAGCATTGGTCACAGCCACCGGCGGTCGGGCTTGGACGTCCAAAGCATGCGATTCCTGGGTGATGTACTCTTGCAAGATTTTTGTATCTGTTGTCTGTGGATATCCAAAGTCCATCATTTCGTCCAGGAGCTCATAAATGACCACGAAATTGTCGCGAATCGACTCTTCTTCGAGCTCTTTGAAGTACTCTGTCAAAACTTCGACGATTTTATGCAGAAATAGCAGAATCTGTGCAGCATTGGAGTTCCGTTTGGTCAATGCCAGTAGATACAAATTGTTATGCTGGATATACAAATAGTTGACTCCCTCGTGCGATATAGTGGGAGGTACAATTGAAGTCTCTTCTTCAGCCTCCATCAGCAGCATCGGGAACTTGTCTACCGCGCTCATGGGAATGTCGCCGCGATAATTCCTCGACAGCAGGTGTTTCCCTTTCAAATCCAGGAAGAAAATTGCCGACGCCATTGTGAATGCTAGCCCGTTCCTCGGCGTGTGATGCTCGCTGTAATCTTCTCTATACTCAATGTAATCCAATATACCAGCCTTCTATCGATGCCAGTACTATCAATGCTAGTGCTATCAATGCTAGTGCTATCGATTCCAGTACTATCGATGCTAGCCGCCTCACAGTACCCGTCAGTGCCTAGCGTATCACTTTCCCGTCACCAGAGCTGTCGTATCAGTAAACCGGTTGGCTTTCGATTCCTGGCTTCAGGCCCGGTTTCAGGTGACTGATTCCTGACTTTCCTTTCCTCCTGGTTTCCGTCTTTCTGGCCAGTCCGCGAATTGTCCCTAGAGTTAGTCTCTAACGTCTTCGCTTCTACAATTGAATCGCCGTCTGTTCACGAATGCTTCTGGTTCTCGCGCTGTGCTTCTTCACTTCAAACAATATCTATCCAGTGCGACCGGTCCGCATTGACGAGCACGCCGTTTCTCCCTGTTTAGTACGCCCGACCAGATAACACTCTGCCACTTCAGGCTGTAGTTACGTTAGTACGTGCGTAGCGATACGTTAAGAGTAGTCCAAATACACCGTAACCACAACACTGCGTGTTTCCTTCCGCCCTGCTCAAGCAGTGCACGGCTGCTCCTTTCTCGAAGTCATGTGTCATGGCGGCTAGGCCGCCCAGTGGCATGGGAAAACGCCTTCGACAACTGGGCCGCAACCCCAGACTTGCTGTTCTCGTTCCACGAGCTCCACTCCCGGGATTTGCCTCGTCGAGCGTAGCGAGAGGAGCCACGGGTCTGGGTCAGCGCACCAGCCGCCGGAGGGGGGCCACTAGAATCCAGTTCAGCCGCGCTCTCCCGCACAGCTATAAAAGCGAATGATTCTGCCCCTGCAGATCCAAGCAGTTCGTGGCCTGGCGGAAAGATATGGCTAGCCAGAACCATGAGGTTTTCCAGCTCCTGAGCCAATTGCGCGAGGCTCAGGAGCGCAGCTCGGCAAGTGGCAGCCCAGTTGAGTCTCGGGCTCCTACGCCTTCGAACCGGGCTGCCGCTGTGACTTGCTCGACGCCGCCTGTGGACCCCGCTGAGATTTCAACGTACTCCGCGGCCGTGAAATATGTGGCTCGATATATAAGCCACGACGAACAAGTGCTTTCCCGTATCCGCCTGCTTGTGGACGACCAGACGCGGCACGAGCGAGAGTGGTCTGAAACCAGGCAGGCCATAATTCGCCGCCAATCCGACCGCAAGCACGGCCAGGACCGGCTCCAGGGTCTGCTCCAGATGGTCAGCGGCACCAGCGCTGGCCCTGCTGGCCATGCCACGCCAGCAGAGACAAGCTCCTCAACACAGGACAAGAAAGAGCTTGAAAATTACGATTTGAAAGTATATAAATCTGCCCTTAGGCTTGTAGAAAACCACCAGGAGCAGCTTCGCGAGCTCCGCATCCCGCTCTTCTGCGCCGGCTCCCCTCCCTCGTCCCTAGAAGACAGGCAGCGGCTGCTGGATTTTCTGAAAGACATTGCTTCCGAATACCTGGGCCCCTGCTGCTTTTCTCCCCTCGACGCCTCCGGCGGTCGGGGCTGCGCCCCGGACCCCGTTGCTCCTCTTCGCTTCGCTCGAGGAGGGCCAATCCCGGTGTAGCGAGCACTCCTGTGGCATGGCAGAGGCAGATGCTCTGCACTCCGCGGAGTCGGAACCGACTCGAGCGCAGCGAGAAGAGCCGGGGGGTCTGGGTGCAGCCCCGACCGCCGGAGGCGTCGCGGGCCCAGCGAAGCGAAGAGTAGCGGCGGGACCTGGGCACGGCCCCAGGTCCCCGGAGGTGAGACTCCAGTAGTCAAGCGTCTGGAAAATATTGTCTGGGAAGTAGTGTCATTCTTTCTATATCTATCGTTAAGTCATTCGTCGTATATCATTTATCGTCGTGGTATCACTCATGATGAGCTTTTCGGCTTGGATTATTTGTGTGTTTTGGAGGCTCGTTCCGTTTGCTCCCTTCGCGCATTAAGAGTAGAGCTTGCGGTCCAGCTCGCGAAGGACGTTGGCGACCGAATTGACCTCGACTTGCATGCCTCGGGTGTTGAGCTTCCCCACCAGAGCCCCAAAATCGGCGCTTCGGAAGTCCTTGTGTCGTGCCAGTGTCCTATATGCTGCCGATGCCGAAATGAACGAAGCCGAACCAGCCCGCGATTGCGAGTTCTTGCTGGTTGTGGACGGTGTACTAGGAGTCTTCGCCTTGTCTCCATCTGCAGTTTCCGGGCGAGAAGCAAGCGTTGTACAGAACAACGTCGACATAGGGTCACTCTGGCATTGCATGCAAGTTCCAGGATTGCCTGTACATTCATAGCTAGGAGCAGTCGTTGAGCTGGCGCCGGCAGGTGTAAACGGCACCTGTGGAGATACTGGCTGTTGGGAGGCGGGTACTTCCCGCGAGGGTCCCGGGTGAAGAGCAGGCAGTTTGGTGGTGTTCTGATACGAGGATGACCAGATATTGTTCAAGACAATAGGTGGTAGAGTATTGTCTTCTTCGATGTCGCCAATAAAATTGCTGTTACGTCCAGCAGCTTCGGCCTCGGCCTCGGCCTCTGCCTCTGCTTCTGCCTCGGCACACATACACGGGTTTCCGTCAGAGCAGAATCCGCATCGGTCGGCAGGGGGCTTGAGAACTGTCCTCGTGGAAGATGTGCGATGTTTCGGCACCATAATGGTCGTTGGCGTAAGCAACGGCGGAGCAGCTGCTTGTTTCTTGGCTGGACGCGAAAACATCTCTGTGAAATCTATCTCGTAAGGCTCGTCATTGTTTGCATCTGGCTGGTTTCTCTTCAGTGAAACAGAAGGAGACAGTGTAGACATACCCACCAGGGAAGTGCTTTTAACCTCGACCATGGATGTGGTAGAGGAACTGGTCGAAAGAGTACTTGGCGTGATATTGCCAGCCGTCGTAGTCACGGACGAGATGCTTCTAGGTTTGAGACCCACTTCTTCACAGATACAGATCTCTTTAATGCACACGCCACACGAGTCAGACACCGAACTGGTCCGGGTTTTATCTGGTACCGGAAGTCGTTCCTCCAAGACGCGATCGAGAATATCCATGGGAGACTCGTGCGATGACATAGCAGGAGAAGCCATCTGATAAGCAGCTACTTGCTTGGAAAGTTGGGTCTGCGTGTCCCGGAGCGAGCGCTTCAAATCTTCATTCTCTCGAGTGATAGCTTTAAGCTGGGCTTGTAGACGGGCCTCACGAGCATCCCGCTCCTTGGTCAACTCTGCTAGCTTTTCTTCTAACTCACCTACCATTGCTGCTCGACGCTCGCGGAAAGCTCTTTGAGCGGCCCTGTTCTGAGCTTTGCGTTTGTTCTGGGGTGTATCAACTGAGGGTTTTCTCCCTGGTTTAGGACGGGGCGGTAAGACCCATACTTTGGATGTTGAAATTTTTGACACTGTCGCAGTAGTCGAGTCTGTTGGAGACTTGGCGGGAAGACCAGACGAAGCAGAAGGTGTCGGGGAAGAAGTTGCTATAGGCGAAGAGTCTGTAGAAGCTGCTCTTACTCTAGACACTGCTGAGGTGGATGCTGTGGATCCAGAACCAGTAACCACTTTGGCTTTTATGGTCGTTCTGGCGATGTTACCGCTCGTGCCACTGCTAGGTACTGGGGCTGGAGCTACCATGGGCTTCTTGGCTGCAATTCGAGGGACATTATTAGCAGGAGCCACTCGGACTATTGGGAGCTTCTTACTAGCCAAAGGCTGAGGGGGAGCTTGTGCCAACTCTATATTCGCCATCGCGATATATCAAAATTTCAGGAGCCAACCAGAGGCCGACTTCACAACCAGCACTAACACTAAGAAGTTCCAGAACAGAGAACAACTGATTCAAAATATCCAACAGCTGCCGATATCCATAAATCACCCGATGCTGTATAGAATTCCAACTGTCAGACCTGATTCTCCTTTGCTGGTCCTTATTATGTAATACGGTCCGATACCAATAGTTCTTTGTCAACAGAAGACACAAACCTTGAAACTCTAGGTATGGACGTTTACTCCTATATATACAGAAGTGGACTAACCTTCTTTCTTTCCGTTGGCGTTGAAGAACGAACTATCCAATCGGTAGTAGTAATGACTGGCAAGACTCGGCACCGCACCCTATATCGCCCAAAATGGGAATAGATTACAGTAATCTGATTTGATGGATCTGATAAAACTCTTGTGCGCAAGCGCGAATATTGAGGGCCACGTTGCAGGGCAAGGGTTTGCGAGAAAATATTACCCAATCAGGAAAATGCGCCTAGGTTATCAGATCTGCCGATCTTTCGGAGCGAGGAGAACGACCGACGTAGTTCTCTCTATAGAGACCAGACGGAGCCGATATCGGTTATAGATGGTTCTGATCTCGGTGCTGTTTAAGAATGCCAGTAGAGAAATGACCATGTGGGCAATGCGACGGCCGCATACTCTATGGCGATCCTACAGTTGTACGTAAATTTGATGTCTCTTGATGTGTATGGGCAAGTTTGTGGACAAGAAATGCTTGGTTGTTTCAGTATACAAGTTCAGCACGGTGGTCATTGTATCTCCGATATTAGATAACTTTATGACTTTGGGTAGATATCTTGTCATCTCCGAGTTAGGGGAGTTAGACGAAGCCGCTGTGATCGATCCGTGTTTAGGCTGAGGTCGTCATTCCTAATTGTAACGGTGCCACCGAACTCGCTTTTCCAGGTATTTGTCATCAGATCATTTGCTTCATCTATTTTATCTATTTCATTGGCACTATGCTCAGTTACCGGCTTCGTTATGCCATAATTCATGTGGATCGTGGGATGGCTCAGGAATTGCATCTAGGCTGTGAGCATGGCGCACGCCTGGTCTCTATGGGGATTTTCAGCGGAAAGACCTGCTGTTGATCAACGTATCTGCACCAGTTTAATTAAATGTTGCATATAGGGGTATAGATAACCTCACTGTCTGCAGTCTAATTTATTCACATTCCTTTTCGAAACTTGGCCCCTTTATCTTGTATTCGTTTCTGATTCTTAAAACCGGTTTAGTAATTGAGAGCGGTCTAGTGAACATATAAATGAGGCCATGTACTACAGCGTAAGAAGAACGTGATGCACTTGAAAACTTGAAAATTATGGATCCTTTTTCTTTGATTTGGAGTCAGTGAGAACTGGTATTTACTGCTATCAGCTCATGAATTAAGTCCACTTTCGATTACAATGTTCTAGTCTAGCTCTATAGCGGCATCCGATAAGAAATGGGAATGAAATAGTGCTGTTATATAAAATGGCATGTCTACCCATTTTTTCTAGGGTCGTACACTGGATATTAGAATACACCAAGAAATCGAGAAGGCACAAGCAGCCATTGGCACACCTGTTTCGTTAGTCTGCCGACCTTAGAAGTAAAGGTCACAAGCGGTCGTCACAGCTTTGTCATCTATCTTAGTGAGCCCTACCGGGCCATTACAGGGTTAGAAGTCTCCTACGAGTTCAATCCCGATTCTTTAATCATGTTTCCAAGCCCTATTTTCGTCGACGCTGAATCAGATGCGATAGAGTGCCGGAAAGCACAAATAATCTCGCCTACTTGTAGCGCTTGTAGTACCTATGTTCTGTTCGAAAACCCTGCCTTTAGCCCTGAAAATGGACTTCGTCTGTCATTGCCAACTACAACAGAGAGGACTGGAAGGACGTTCTGGCCGACGCATACCGCTCTACTGCGGATATTGTTTTTTGAACAACCGACGAGGACTGCAGAAAGTTGACTACCAATTTACTGTCATTAATTTGTTAGACTTAACTTCTTAATGTTTTCATCTTTACCGGCATGATGGCGCTGATCTTCGCATATCGAAGGTGCTCCCTTTCACAACTACTGGCGCAACTGTGATTCTCAGTATTGAGTATGAAATTTGTAGGTTCCAGTGAATGGCTGGTTAATTATCTGTAAGATTATTGTATCATTCTCTTCGGCAAATTAATTTGCGAGCCGAAGGATTCTTCGACCGCTGGAGAGTAAAATCTGTATATATGTTGCGTACAATACATGCCTCGTTAGGCTCTGAGCCACAGCCCCGGTAATGAGCGAATCAAGGAGCTGATGGATTACCCTTCAAGATGGGGTACGACTCACCAGTCTTCAGTGTCTGAATCAAAAGCAAGTTTACACAAACCATTCCTATATTTGGCAGGACTTCATCTTTAAGTTATAATTATTAGCCTCCTATAACGTCTTCAGCATGAGGGAGGTTCAAATTCATGTCAGCCTCACACGGCTCATATATGTTTATTTCAGATCTGAGACTAAAATTTCACCCCTGATCTACCATATTGATAGATCTCCAGGTCGTGGGGAGCTCCAAGTATGGTAGGGACGAATGGGTTAGTATCCATTCGGATACGACTACTATCTGGAAAATACTGTGGGACTTCTGGTTTTGTTTTTCCCCGGCACTTTTCTTCGTCACGCACTGTCTATGAAGATGGGCTTGGGTCGGTGAGCTTCTTGGAGAGAGAGACTTACCGCGATCTCAAAAGGCAGCGTTCTAAAAGGCACGAGGGCGACCAGGCCAGACCGAGTTCTGTATCAGAGAGAAATAGTACCAGATTTCCTGCAAATCGAAAAGAACTAGGTCATACTATTGTTGGGCCAGTGACCTCGCATCGATTTCGGACACACCCACAACGCCAGCGCCGAAAAGGCAGGCCCGCAAGCGCAACGGAAGCAAGTAAACTGGAGACCAAATTTGACAGACCTTCGAATACATCTGGTGCCGAGGTCAAGGAATATATTGATCGGAGTCCTGATAATTGGAAATCAAGGAAAGACCGCAAACTTCCACAGGATATTGCGGAGCGGAGGACACCGCAGTCAGAAGAGGCGCCAGCTAAGATCTCGCCAGCAAACTTTCCCTTCCCGAACTTTTTCCCACATGAAACCCCTTATTTTCGGTCCTTTCTATTAGATGCATCAAAACTCTCATACGAACCGCTGGAAGTACCTGACCAACCTCCTGTACCAAAGTTGGCACATAATCTCGATCGTGTACTGTTTAGCCCGGGTGTCCATGTTCTGAAAGATAAGCGGTCGAATGTTTACAACTTTTCACCGTATTTAGAGAATATCATGTCTATCAAGGACTTCGACTTCGATTTTATAGCTAAATATGTCCCGTCAGGTAAGGACTCAGCATTGTCGAAGCTGGCAAAGGATAATGGTAAAAAGTATACTGGATCAACAAGCAGCTTAACATCAGTACTATCTCAGTTCCATCATTTATTATCGCATAGGCGTAAGCCACACACTATGGCTCTATCGAAATATTTCAGATCGCAACAAGTTAATTTCTCAGCCATTCAAACTCAGCCAGTCTCGATATTTTTGAGATATAATCCCAAAACCGACACTCATTCCATTGATTCCGATAAATCTTATAGTAGCGATATTATTGTGTCTATTTTAGGACATCAGCTCGAAGCCATGCTGACTACCGAAGAGGTTGAGTTTCGCAATTATCATAAGAGCCTTTCTCACAACTTAGATTCCTCCCTGAAGTCCCTTTCTAATACCTACAATTATACACAATCTGGGGATTTCCTAATGCGATCTCAATTGGATTGCTACGATGAGCGACTTCCGGGGACTGGTGCATTTGATCTCAAAACCCGGGCAGTTTGCGCTGTTAGACACGACATGGATTATACCCAGATCAATGATGGGTCTGATTACCAGATCAACAAAATGGATGGCGAGTTTGAATCTTTCTCACGGGAATGGTTCGAGTTAATTAGATCTACTATGTTCAAATATTCATTACAGGCTCGAATAGGTAGAATGGACGGAATATTCCTTGCATACCACAATATAAAAAGAATGTTCGGTTTTCAGTACGTGCCTTTAAGTGAAATTGACCAAATCTATCACACATCTGATCTTATTGATCAAAGTCAGGATGTGTCAGAAATTGAATCATCAAAGTTATCTTCGTTTCAACCTTTAGACGAACGAATTGCCACCAGCGGACCAATCATAGCTGAAAATGAATTCAAGCTGTCTCTTAAGTTGTTCAATGAGATATTGGATAAGGTAATTGCGTCTCACGATGAACCGGCCGCTTCTTTTAATATGGTATTCCACACAGTTTCAACGGGTAGAATGCATGTATTTGTCAAACCGATGCTTGAAAAAGATATTGAGATTGTCCAAGACACTGGCTGTGATTCTGAGCCTGATGCCGTTAATGTGTACTCGGCGAATGCCGATCCTCATACAGTTTTAATGCATGCGAAGAAAGACAACGAAGTTTTACCACCAGACACAAAATTATATCAGGTCGATATCCGAACTTACGTCAATGGCAACTTTGTACCAGGTAATAAGAACCCCCACCTTTCCAGCGATTCAGATGTTTGGGAGGTTCAATGTGAGATGTCTCAGTTGCGCCAACCTATCGCCGAGAGAAGATTTGCAAAAACGTTTTCATTGTTTAAAATGGAAAACCGTATTACATCAACTCCGCAAACGGAGAGGCTAGATCAGGAACAGGAGCAGGCTCTACGTGATAACGCTCTTTCCAGACTTGCGCCGCCCAATGCCAAGCAGGAGTATCTCAGGTTTCTCAGTGAGAAAGGGAAAAGAATACAGGAGGAATGGGAAGCCGAGCATGGACATAAACAAAAGCAGGTATGGAGACCCACCTAAAGAGCATTTGAAACGATTTCTGTATATAATTGTTGTGTATACTACTATTTATTATTTTGACTAGAACCATTTTATTGCATCATCTATCGAAGATGAATGGAGAATTCTCGGAAGAGCCTGAAACTACTGCTGCACCTACTGTCAACCAGTATAGCCTGGATGGCTCAGTTTTCAGGTATGGACTATAATTCTCTACTTCGTATACTTGACAAACGGGTTCTTCATATTAGCTCATCCGAGAACTCCATCTGCTGGCGCAGAGCTTCGCATTCATGTAAGACGGCCTGTTTCCTCTTGTTGTAATATTTGTTCACAAAGAACCACAGTGTTGACACCACAACCTGTGCGCACAGGCAGGCCATAATGCTAATCTTTCCTGGAATGTACATTGGGGCATCTTTGGCCTGGAAAGTTTGGGCCCCTAGGATATTCCCCAGAGGGAAGGCGATGAATGTCAAAGCATTGACAAATACTTTTTTGGAGTGACCAGCAACATTCGATGCATTCCGAGAAAAAAAATAGTGCCAGTACTACTTGAGCCAAATAGCTGGAGATCAACAGACCAGCTTTCATACTGTCTTCTCTCTATCACCTAGAGTAATCATAACAGCCAGCCCCATGACAGAAGGAATGAAATAGCATATACTGATCAGAGTTCTGTTTTGAGTTTTATCTGAAAAATATTGAATAATCAGAACAGCTGCTCCGGTGACGACACCGGCTGGGGCTCCCACTATCAGGGTTTGCTGAGGGCTGAATCCATAGCTATTGATAATAAATGACGTAAAAGGCGCCTATTCTTTTGCCCTGCTCTTCCTTTTGTACCACATACTTATAATAAGAACAAGAATCGGCGCTACACAAGCTTCGAAAACACCGAGTAGAACTTTTAGAACAGCTTCCTGGGCATATGTACTGCGTGCAGAATGACAAGCCAGAACCGCTCCCCAGAGTATTACGTTGATCCCCAGAGTATTACGTTGATGCCAAGGTATTTCCGAGATGGGGTATTTTCTGTGCAGACCACTGCGTGGGTTACTGAGAAGCCAGAAAGCCGACATAGAAGAGCATTCCTACTGATTGCCGACCAGATGAAGGTCTTCTTTGAAGCCCATAACACTTGCTCGTGTTAGTTGTATTCAGGCATGTCGAGAAATGGCGACTTACGCTATATATGAAATGGTGTTCTTATCAAAATATTGTAAGAAGCAAACGGACATTATCATTGAACTCTGCGTCGAACAGGAGTATATCGGCCCCTTTGGTGTTACCAAGATATTTCTTGGCCTCATCAACGTCCGAATAGTCAGCACGTTGGACCGAAATGTTGAAATGTTCTTCCATTGTTACTGTAACGAGCTGTTCCCAGTGCACTGTCTCAACATTATGATTCCAAGCCGGACCTCAAAAGGCGTATATATTAACGAAACATAGATCGGTATAAGGTTGGTCCATCTGTACCCGCACGGAAAGATGGCCGGCAGAGATGGAGAATAGGTGGACAAGGTCGGTGGCCGACTGATCCTTCGAATTAGTCCACAATAACAGGTGTAAATATGAATCCCATCCGGGCCTACATCACCATTGGCTAGCTTGGGCTGTTAGTGGGTTCTGAGCTTGCCATTCTCAAGGAAACTCAATTCTACACGTCCTGCCAAACTATAATGTTGTTACAGTTTAATCGAAGTGGTCCTGAAGCTAGGGATGACGGACGACGTTGCCGGGCAAGGACAAAACCTGGACATCATTATACCAGATATTATGACAGCCTGTCCTCTATCCATTTTCGCCATCCCACGGCAGCAACGGGTATGATTCAATGACACTAATGGAGCCATGGCGGGACTCACTGACCGCAGGGGCAAACTGCGGAAACCTCTTGAGCTATGCCCTCGCTAGACGTTTGTTCCACTCGATCATTCCAAATAGCACCTCAGGGCCCAAATGCAAACCCAGCTATGCTAAGAGCAGCAATAAGAATAATATTAATACAGAAGGACCCTTACAATAAATAAAACACTAACATCGACGTAAACAAACCTCACAAGATACAAACAAAGACAGCAGAAATCACTTAAGCTAAACGCACGAACAAAACATAAACACAATTCACAAGGGCATGACAAACTCTCAAGAGCGGATGTAGCAGACGTCAAGTTTATTTAGCTTTGGTAGCCTTGGTAGCCTTGGTAGCCTTCGCAGCCTTCGTAGCAGCTTTCTTCTTGGGAGCAGCAGTCTTCTTGACCTTGGCATCAGCAGTCTTAGCTTTGGTAGCCTTTGCAGCAGGTTTCTTTTCAGTCTTCTTCTTGGCAGCGGGCTTCTTGGCTAGGGTTTTGGGCTTGGTAGTGGGCTTGGCCTTGGTGACCTTAGCAGGCTTGACCTCGGTCTTCTTCGCAACAGGCTTCTTAGCAGGCTTAACAACTTCCTTCTTCTGGAGCTTGATGGGACCAGATGGACCCTTGGGCTGAACAAAATCACCAGACACAACACCTTTTCTGATGGTAGCGTTCAACAAAGAGTCGAAGTTGGTACCGGTGATGTCGTGAGTAGATTGAATGTACTTCTTAATTGCTTGACGACTAGAACCGCTGCGCTCCTTTAATTGGAGAATAGCATCCTTGATCATATCTGTCAAGAGTTAGTATACGCAGTACACGAAGATTAACCATGTGGAACACGGTTGGGAAAGTGGTCGAATGGATGTCCATAACAAAGGGGAGACAGCGGTCAGTCGCGTCTATGTGGCCCACAAGACAAGAGAATTCGCCTGCGAACGAAGGCATCGGCGTCGACTATTATGTCACTGATAGATCCTTGTATCCTGTATTACTTACCCTTGTAGGTAGGATGAGTAGGGGCAGCCTTCTTGGCTTTAGACGAATCCTTCTTAACAGCAGCAGCGGCCATTGTAAGTTATGAATTGATAAACCACGTGTGGGAAGAGATTTAGCAACAAGACCAAGCTCAATATCTGGATATACAACTGTAATCCAAAGAGTACTAGGGCAAGAAATTTGGACGAGAAAGCAATTAAAAGTGGAAAAAACCCAGAAAAAAAAGAGGAAAATCCAACATAAACATCTAGGGCAAGCACAATTGTTTATATAGCTAGCAGGACGCGCATCATAGTAAATGAGTTGCATGCATATGATGGGAGGTAAGAACAAGCCATACATTTTGATATGCAGCCGAAATAGACCCACAACAAACAGACTAGAGTTGGCGTCAGAGGCGCTATAGCACGCCAGGAAAGGTGACTGTTTCGGACCTGTCGTCTGTCAGTATCGACCGAAGCACCGGTTCGAATGAGTACACCAGCCGCGAAGTGCAGACTTGTAACAGGGTACAACTTAGACAGATCAGTATGCGCTCCAGAGAATTAACCTCCCTGAGTCCACCAGTCTTCATCCATCACCGGTCCACCAGCCAGTCCACCGACCAGTCTGTCCACCATCAGCCCTTCCCATCGTGTGTCCTGCTTTGCCTGTGCTTGCTCTCTCGCCGGGCCTGATGGGCTCTGCCACCCTTGACACGGTCGAGCCAGGGTCGTAGGCTGCTACCTAGCGAGGCCGCTGCGTTCCTGAGCGGCCAACAGGGGTGTCTCACATCGGCCAATTCTGATCGATATGATCCAGGCAACATCTCAGATCCTGATTAAGCTCGAGCCTGCCCAGCCCTCAGCTCGAGACGGCAGCGCCGGAAATATGCCCAATACAGTCACCATTCGTGTTTCCAACACTGCCCTGGCCTAGTCCAATAGCATACGACGCAGGGAAGCGAACCAGCGGTTGATCAGGCAGGCAAGTGCTTCCTGTGCCCAAGCCGAACTGCAGCTGTCACCCTGAAATGGTAAATTCGCAGTTGAGAACAGCCAATTTCGCCAGCTGAGAACCCGCTGACCTGTGCAATCCAAACACTCGTAGGCACGGAATGCAGTAATAAGCATCACAGTCTGCAGCTGCATTGCATAGACATGCATCGCTAATAGGGCAGCAGGCAAGACGATATGCCCGTCGCAGATAAGATTGGCCCTGCACGCGATTCTCTGATATACCTTCCTGTACATCACAGAACGCTTTTATCTGATCAACTGACTTGCTGATGCAAATCAGGTATGGATATGATATTGCTGTTTTGCACCTGCCCGGGCCGGGCACTTGAGCAGCTGGCGGCCGCCAGCTGGGGGTTGGGGCTGCGCCCGGCTGTCGAGGCCGGGGGCGTGCCTCCGGCACCTGGGGCGCCGCCCAGACCCCGTGGCTCCTCTCGCTGCCGCTCGAGGAGGGGCGGGCAGCTGGTGGTTCGTTCGTTGCTGTAGCGCGTGAGGATGGGTGTGTCGCCAGAGCGTTAGCGTCCTCAGTGATGTGGCGGTGCTGGGTGTCACGCGGTGCTGCCAGCCAGCTATCCTGCTCGCCTCTACTGTTAACAATATACCCCACGATTTCCTGTTTAGGGCGCCTAGTTCCTGGAACCACGCACGATCCAGATAGTGCCCAGCCACCTGAATGGCGCTCGCTTCTGCTACACAGGCAGAATGGTCCCAACGCACGGATCTGAGCAGAGCCCATTCGCCGAAGGCACGCCCGTTCTTTCGGGTCTGTGTAGCGGTCAACGCTGCTCGCGAAGCGAGCACTACGGGTCTGGGCAGAGCCCAGCCGCCGGAGGCACGCCCTCTTGGCGAGTAGAAACGGAGGAGTTTTGGTCGCGCACCGTCCTATACGCACGCAGTGCTCGCTTCGTGACCCTGTTTAGGCGTCTCCTATTTTTCGGGTTGAGAATCTATGTATACTAGGGTCTGCCTTGCTTGGTGCTGAAGCACGAAAAACGGGGTCTGAGAAGCGCTCAGCAGCCGACCGGGAACCCGTCGTCTCAGCCCAGGAGCCGGCGTACTTCGTCTGCCAGCTGCTTGACTTCGGTCTTGGGGTGCTTGTTGACGATGGCGGACTTCAGCGACGTGAAGGACGCCATTAGAGGTGAGATGGTGTCGGCGTTCTGCTGCTCGAGGCTCTGGACAAGGTTCAGAATCCGAGGGACGTTCTTTCCAGAGGTTCGGAGCAGGCCTGGAGGGTTGAGTGACAGCGTCCGGCCATGGTATATGACCACAGCCAAGTGCAGGATCAGAGCTGGATCACTGGTCTTTTTGAACTGCGATTCTAATGTCACTAGTAGCTTTTGTTTTACCAAGACAATATCTGCCTCTGGATCGGTCTCCGAGGCGACGGATGCCACGCCCGAAACTGACGACACCTCGTTCTTGACGTACTTGGCAAGATCATCAGCAGAAGCGACGTGAACTGGGTCCAGGGCCAGGATCTTGAGATTCGAAGAGGCATACTCAATGAGTTCTGTCAACAGCTTGCTGTGCAGTTTGCTATCAGAAGCGGCGCTCTGGACTCCATTCAGGTACACCGTCAACTTCTTTAGTGCCTCTGATTTCTGCTGTTGCAGACTCTTGGTTACTTGATCAATAATAATTGTCTGATACGTGGTGCGGATCTCTTTGTCGAACGATGACGAAGACACCAGCAATGAGGCCAGGGGCAGAGGCAGTCTGCCTAGCTGGCTCAGTTCTGTTGCAATGTCAGCCAGGCTGGGGGTCTCTGCATGTTTCAAAACCGTCTGTTTGATTTCAAAAACGTAATTAACTGACTGCTGCACCTCTGGTAGAGTGGCCAGACTTTCAGCATCTTCAGAGGCTCTCGTCTCGTAGGCCAGAGTAAGAGACTTTTTGAGCTCTTTCTCAAGAGAAACAGATATCAAGTACCGATTACTATATATGCGGTACAATTTGCTGGCGCCGGTGAATGTGGGTACCACATATCTGTCCAGGGTTTCTGCCCTATCTTTCTTGCTATCGAAGTCGTCTGGATACTTGGCCTCTGAAACGTCGGCCCAGCCGTTGTTCGTATCTAGAAGTGCCTGGATAGACGACTCTATCATATTCACCAGTTTGTCGCCGATAATATAGCTCGATAGTGTGTGCACAGTAGCGCCGGTGCTCCTGGCTATGTCTTTGATGCCAGCAGACCGGACCTGTTCTAGGCTCACAAACCCATTGGATTCTAGGTACTGTGAGCATTTTGCTTGCTGAGATAGCCGGAACGACTCTGGTGTGAATGAAATGCCCTGCCTGTCAAAGCTGCCATGAATGGTATAAATGCTACTTCCATCTCTTGCAAGCCGGAGAGCTGAGTTCCGGAGCGTAACCTTTACCGGCTCTGGTATAGTAGTGTCGTCTACAGTTACCGGGATATCGTTGATTCTAGTGACTCTGTCCACACCATTGATATTTTTGACAAACGTGTCTAAGAGCGACTTGTAGTGGGCTTCGTTCACTATCAAATCCTCTTCAACAGTAAGCGACAGCGGGCCCTCAGTACGAATCTTCTGCAGAACCCATCTCACAAATGTGTTGTCGACTAAATTAGCAACACAATATTCGCTCAGCCTGACAAATCCATTGCTTTCGACGTCTCTGATCAACTGCGCTTTCAGCTCTTTGACATGTCCCACTGTGAAGATGATATTATCGCCTGACTTCAGGTACCAATCCTGAGAATTTCTCGCTAAATCAAGAACAAGCTCTTCTACAATCTCATAATTTAGATCAATCTCGGGGTCTGCTGATAACAGTCTTATACTAGTTCGCCCTGTAGCATTGAGCTTCTTCGCAATATCGGACTTGGCATGACTTCTGGTCACTACGCCTGTCCTCGAACTGGTAATATACACATCATCTCCGAGGTCCAGTTTCAACTGAGCAAGAGAGTTGGACACAATTGCCTGGATGTCTTCATTTGTATAACCAATCTTCTCTTTTTTACTGAAAAAGTTCATTTTCCCAGCGTTTAATGACAAGTGGAGGGATCACTCCTGGATCAGCAGTCTGGCCAAATTTCACCCTACGCCGTACTTGCGTCCAGTCTCAGAATTCTATGCAGGGCTCAAATCTTAAATATCGGTTTGATTAATATATAATAAATCAAAATATATAATTTTGACTTATCTACAGTGTAAATCAGATGCCCATGGAATATATAGATCTTTGATCTATCTACAGTATGAATTACCGCTACATTTCAACGTTCAGTCCCTCACAGCAGACATATTCCATTCTGCTTCTCCACCAGCACAATAAAATGCAATTAATCACTAATGCTTGAAACTTATATCATACGTTGTCGACAGTTTCATTATACCTATAACGTACTCGCTCCCACAGCCTGCTTTGATACCTCTTTCGTTAACTCATTCAGCGCTTCTTCACCCTGTTTCTTAACGGATTCTTCAAAAATCTGTTGGAGATTATACCTCTTTAACGATTCAAATTCTCCATCCACAACAGCAATTCCCAGGGAACTCTTGAAACAATTTACAATAATCAACCGGTCATACTGTTTCAAATCGACTTTGTGTCCATGATCTTTTCCTACTGTCTCGGCAACCTTTGGAATAATTATATCCCTGTTGAGGATATGGTGATTTCGGATTTCAGTGCGAATGGCAAATTTAAGAGGTTGCTGGTTTTCCTCAGCATGAAAACTTGCCTTCAATGCAATCTTCGCTAAACGTTCGAGACCGGCTTCGTTCGCTGTGTCAGTCATGCTAACGGGAATTAATCGCTGAGTGTATCGAACTTTCTTAATACTGCTTCGCTGAGCATCAACACATATCTCTTTGACCAGTTTGACAGGATCTATTGGCTTTTTCAGTCTGAAGAACAGTACGCACTCGCAGCCTATATCAATATGCGTAAAAGGTTGAGAAATCTTCGCATCCTTCATCTCTCCAAGCTCTTTAGCAATGGCCGCTTCGATGTCGTCGGCATCACCATTGTCTTCCTCTCCATCCTCATCTCCTTTTTCCTGTTTCCACGAGTCTCCATATATCAGTTCTATATACTGTAGTGGTTAGACCATTTCCATCCACCCGGCGGTGAGAATTGAGCGAGGCTACTTAGACGAGACCCGCCGGAAACGTCTTCCTTTCCCAACTTACTTCTGAAAGCAGGTTTGACATTTCATTCTTGCACTGAGACTCATGTCCTCTCACACAGGTCACATACAGCCCAAACCAGTTGGATTCGATGTTCTGAGGGCCCAGGTACTAGACTTGAGTTAGACCCCATAAGTTCATGTTCAAGAGAGAGCTGTCAGAGAGAAAAAACTTACCTTGCTCTTTTTGCTCCTCTTCCCCTTCTTGTCATCACTACCTTGTCCCTTTCTCTTTTTATCGTCGCCCATTATCGGTTGTATATGGCTAATAACTTAACAGTGTAGGAAGAAGTTGTTCTCCAGATCATGCGCACGGCTTGGATTACTCGAGCAGGATATTGACTTCAAGCCCGATTAACATAGCACTGAGCTCGCAAGCAAACAGCCGTCAAAATCATGAAGCTGGTGATATTCCTGCTAGTCACTGTTTTGAATAGACATTCAATCAATTGCTAGCAATACTATCTAATACTGTGTTGAATTGTATGAATGAATGAATTTGCCGGGGTAGATGCTATCGTGCGGCGTGATATATCGGCATGCTCTATCAGATTAGGACTTAATTCCGACGTGAGCGAACCATTTCTCCGAGATACGAATTAAAGCTGGGAATGAAGGCCAAAGCGTGTACCGCATGTCGACAGAACAAGCTGAGGTGCCTGTATCCACCGAATGGCATCGGTAGTTGTCAGCGTTGTTTTAAGAAAGAAATAGCATGCGTGTTTGATCCGAAATTCCGTCGCATCAATAAGCGCAAGCTGGCCGAACAAAAACGAGCGACTGGCCTGGCGGATTCGGAGCATAAGACTAACGGCCTGTCTTCGACAGCAACGCCTGCTACTGCTGAGACATGTGTTGAGTCTTCTGTTGAAGCTCCTCTCGAGCTGCACACTATTAATCTCCCTCCAGATGGCCCTACTGGCCAACCTAACGCCGTCAGTGTTCACGACATGCCAGAGCGATTACAGGTCACGCCATGTACAACTTCGAAAGTAATTAAAGATTCGATTACAATAAGCCCCGAAGACGTGACTAGACTCTTTGAAATCTTTTTGAAAAACCACTTATTCTATATGCCATTGGATGTATGTCTAGACTGCGAGGTTATATATGTTAGATGTGAACTGCTGTTCTGGACTATTCTGGCTCTGGCAGGTAGAGATTTCCCACTAATAATTGATATACAAGACAAGGTCAAGCAGATTCTCAAAGATACCTTGTTCGAGCCAGTGAAATCGGTAGAGATCGTGCAAGCACTGCTATTGATATCTAGCTGGCCATTCCCTTATCGAACTCAACTCGCTGACCGATCTTTCACGTATTCCACCATGGCCATGCAATATTCTTTGCGATTAGGCCTTCACAGACCAACCTTTGCTCATGAGTTCAGCTCCCGTCCTGAAGTGCTGCAGTTCGGGCCTTATAAAAGAATGACCACCTGGATGGGCTGTTTCCTTGCTGCCAGTCGAGATGCCACCAGGCTGGGTATTCCTTCTCTGATCGTCCCTGATTACAGTCTAAGACAGTCGTTTCAGGATCCTCGTGTACCAGGAAATCTGAAAACTTTGTGCATTTTAGCACAGCACACCGTTTCAATGAACATGATACTAGGTAATAGTGGTGAGAACCTGACGGGCCTGTTAGAACCGACGCCGAGGTTGGAATTAGTCAAGCAGTATATTGGTAAACTAGATTCGCTGTCTCTTACTGATCAGTTTATCAGAGCTCGAAACTCATACCTGGAGGTGGTTTTCTTGGCAGCCAAGCTGCAAGTTCTATCCTACGTTCTTGCTGATGACATCCTCAGCTGGTCGATTGATGCTCTTGAGTTTGTCAACATTGCCCTTCGCGATGCATCACGGCTTATTAAAGTCGCTGCTCATCTCCCGGGTCTGGAATATTCTCCTCCAATGGTTTTCAGGTATATTATTTATTCCGCTTTGGTGCTGCTGCGAATTCTACGAACATGTGAAGCAGTGTCTCTGGATAGAAAGTCCATTCTGTCAGATTTGACCAGTGTATATCAGATCCTTGACCGTCTCCACTCTGAAGTACGCAATGACGAACACATTCTTATCACCAAAAACTTTCTTCAGATTTATTCTAATCTGAAAGATATCAAATCAGCACAACCTATCAAAACAAGAGGACCTGCCAACATTGCTTATGATGCTGTTCGGGTTACTAGGGAAGCTCAGGGTCTTTATCTCAAAGATCTGAGCCGACGAGATAGCAACTGGTTCAGTTCAACTCTCGCATCCGGCTCGCCCCCAAATCCGACAAACAATGCGGTACCCCTACCAGACCTGAACCTGATACCTGAAATTGATGATCAGTGGCTCAATGAGATCTTTAACCTTGTGTATTGTATGTAGTTGTTAATTTATTACTATTTATTTAGATTCAGGGAATCTTGATTAGAACCTAAACATTACCCTGCTTCGATTTAGTTACCCTGAACTGTGACTCTTTCTGTCGACAGCATACCACCGAGGTTAAGCAGCTCAGCCAGCCGAGGTAAAGCTATTAAAGTTTTTACTACTCAGCGACTGGTTTGGTTTTTTATGCTCGCGCTTTTTCTCATAAATGAAGTGAAGAGAAGAGAAGAAAGCAAGAGAGACAGTAGCGACATTGTACGTACAGTGTGCTTGTCCCTAACCTTTCTCTAGTCCTAAGATCCTAAGCCTTCGCAGACGACGGTCCAGAGCTGATTCAAAATGCACTCACACCACTCGCACTCGAGTGACCACTGTCAACATGCCTCGTCTCCTCTAGATGATATGATCCAGAGGGCAATTGATGAGCGGCTCGAAGTCCTGTGTTTGACAGAGCACATGCCTCGAACAAGCTCCGCAGACCTGTACCCAGAAGAGGTCAAATCTAATACTACGGTTGACCAGCTTAAAGAGGTCTTTGACAAATACTACTATCGTGCTCGACAAGTTCAACTAGAGTATGCTGATAAAATTGATTTATTGGTTGGATTCGAATCTGAAACGATATCATTGGAATATTTGGATTACATCGATGAGTTGAGGCAGCAGTATAAGTTTGATATGGTGGTAGGCTCAGTTCACCATGTATCCGGGATCCCAATTGATTACGGCGAAGAGACGTGGTTAAAAGGGTTAGACAAGACATTTGGCAATGTAACAAGTTCAACGCCTGCTGATGTCGATGAAACGAGTCTGCAGAAATACTTTGAAGAATATTTCGACTTACAGTATCAGATGTTGCGCAGACTCAACCCATCAGTAGTCGGTCACTTTGATCTCATCAAATTGTGCGCGCCCAAAGGTATTGTGCCGCAGTCACTGAAGGCGTGGCCATCTGTATGGGACAAAGTTGTTCGTAATGTAAAACTGGCTGTTTCTCAAGGCGGACTCTTCGAGGTAAACTCGGCTGCCATTCGAAAGGGATGGGATACGCCATACCCCGGGAGAGAAATTGCGGAGCTGATAATTGAGAATGAAGGACAGTTTTGTCTTAGTGACGACTCGCACCAAGTAGGGCATGTGGCACAGAATTACAGCAAATGTATAGATTATTTAGAGGGGCTGGGTGTTCAGAGATTATACTATTTGAGAACTGAAAGAGCAGATAATAGCATTTCAGTTGTCAAAGAAAGTGTGCCTCTAACAGATGTGAGAAAATGGACCCAATAGACTACAGATTGTAAACAATGTATTTGAAGAGTAGACTTGTAACGGTAATAGATTGATTATTCAGCGAGCACTTATCAGGTAAAACAATATTCCCCGTCGGGGTTATCATAGGTTATCTCTCCAAAATGATGCCCGTTGTTCGAAGACTGATAGCTCATAATTATGATTGCCAGCGCAACAACCCCCGACGCACGGTTCCTTCTACTGAACAGTCATCATTTGAGACAACATTAGGGCGGCCTCAAGGATAGGAGATGAGAAGCGCAAACTTAAAGAACATCCAAGAGAATATAAATTCGGTCTCTACTGATAACTGTAAAGAACAACAAAGAGAAATAGAGTGAGCCTAAATGAATTGGTCTTTACTGACATCAGTTAAGAATCGTTGTCGATACGCCAGTTCTCTGGATAACCCATCAAATTCTCTCAATAAAACGGATAATCAGATCGTAAGGTAAATTATCTAAAATGAGTTACCTCATTACTGTAATGTTGGCAGACCGTAGTTCTTGGGCTCATATTTAATGTCATACAGTGTTGAGGTCGATGAATTCAGCCTGCAGTGGGTTCGATTACTCATCCAGAATAAGTCGCTCGAGTCCCCATTTCGACATGAAGAATTCGTCTGGAAACTGTTAGATGGCGCCTCGCATCGAAATATATAACTCTTTCAATTTAGGACTTCCAGATACTATCAGCTCGATGAGACATGTTGATTCCCTTTGAGTGTTGAATATGGAAGCAATCCAAATGAACTTTTCTAGCCGTGGAAATTTGGGTCTGTTCGAAGATGTGTCTGCGGCTAGAGACGAGATAACACCTGAGAGATGAAGAGTTTCGAGGTTCAGGAATTCGTTCACGTAGAATACGCTCATCGGAACATAACTGTCGGAAATGGAAAGGGTTTTCAAATTACCTAAATATCCAGTGTTCTCGAAAGTATCTTTCTTTACACCACTTAGAACTAACGTATGAATAGTCTGTGGCCAGTCCGGAGAATTCCTTTGCTTGGTGATATCTTCTGGTCGCAACGTTCTGGTCGTGACCTTCTCGAGACAGCGTAAGCAAACCGTGTTCAGACTTGGGAATAGTACTGGGATATGCTCCAGTAGTCTAGAGATCTCATAGGAATGTGGACTTATAGTCAGTATTTCGAGCTTAGGAAATAAACACAAAACAGGCCGTACTAATTCAAACCATCTGTTGTGGGAGGTACGTAGTTCAAGCGATGTGACATTGGTCAATGGTTTAATTGCCGGCGCCGTTTTTTTGAGTTCGGATTTTTTGCAGACGACTGCATCTTCTCTACACCCCCATATGTGAAGTTTAATCCTCCAAGTGATTCTCGAAATTGACTGGAGTAATAAGCACAAATCGTAGGCTTTTGTTTCCAGATTGCCATTGTAAATCGTTCGGTAATCTAATGTGATGGCAGGGGAAGCTATAGACTGCAACATATGGGCACAAGGATAGGCGAGTGAGAGTTCTTGGGACCATACTACATGCCGTGAGAACATTCCCTCAACTTCGCTTGAAGGGTAATTGGAGAGCTCGACGCATCTAAAGCGGCGATACATTCCAGTTCGCGAATGTGGTAGGAAAGACGCGGCACATGCTTTGCCTTTACCTGAGTCAAGTATGTCAACTAAGTGGCTATTCTCAAATAAAAACTGTCTCCACTCCCTGGAAACTCCTCGAAAGGAAATAATATCTTCCATAGCAAGAAATGAAAGTATGGCCGCGCGGAGCTCGCCTGGAATCTTACTGAAAGTGTCGGCAGTGGTTCTTGGGCCAGTTCCTAACAGTTCAGAAGCATGGAATCCAATCCTTGATGTCACGCGTTTCATGAATCTTCTCCACTCAACGGGTTTTCTGTCGCGAATATGCAAGCATCCATTACCTCTTGTTGCTGTTAGCAATCGGCTATACTGGTAACATCTTAACTTCTGAAAGCAAGCGTCTTCGTCTCTACGGTAGAAAATCTTCGAAAGGTCGATGATAGCCTCGTTATACATTCCAGCTAGCTCTTTCGCATTTGCTCGCAGTTGATATAGTCTGAAGAGATCCTCTTCCGGTCTATCTACAGAAATAGATATCTTCCTGTCCAGTAATGGTATTATTCTTTCCCGAGCCACTTTACTCAGTAACGGATTTGAGTCTATAACATTTCCGTAGCCCATCTCATAGTCATCAGTATAACGGGCGTCGAAGTGCTGGAGTATATCAGCATCTGTCTCACATATATAATATTTAAGGCCCCTGAAATCTTCAAAACAGAGAAATAGTCGGGGTTTTGATTGCTTGGCTCTCCACCTTCGCCATCTGAACATTATTTTTTATTGACAGGTACTTTTGTAAACTCAAAATCGTTGATATAGAACAATCCATAATGGATATCACGAAATTGGTTTAAATTGGTCGACATAAATTTTAGAGAAAATAGATGGGTGTTACAAGTCTAATCTACGAGACGCAACCGAGACGGAACGCGGGGAAGCACCTACTTAACATCCTCCTGCCATCTACAAGCTCTGAAAATTATGGATACCGTATGTGGCAGGACCCGCCGAGTTGTGATCGAAAAACTACATAGCAACGTCGATAGAAATGATATTCATTTCATATTCCGAGGCCAGAATATGGAGATAACCAAACTAAGTTTCATCAGCAGTCCGCTGGTTCGGGACTCATGTCAACGGTCCCGGTGCAGAGGAGCAGGGCCGCCCGAGGTAGAGACCGGCTACCGGAGACCTTCTCAGGGAACCAGCCTCGAGAGCAATGTAGTATATCCACTTTATACGAGATAATAATCTAGTAAGAACGGCCAAAAAGGGTGTGGGCCTTAGCAGGACGATCACAATTGACACACTTGGTTCCTTCCTTGAGCTCAGGCTGCTCAAAGGGAATACACAAGGACTTGGCGCCCATAGAAGGAGCTTTTTCGTCAACCTCCTCGTCATCATCACGACGAGCAGTAGTTTCTTTGATGCTGTCTTCACATTCTTCCTCTCCACAGAAGGGGGCGAGAAGAATATTCTTCTTATTGAGAAGAGGGGTCATTTCAGCGACAGTAGTAACAGGAACGATGTGCTCGTCGAACTGCTTCTTTGCTTTGGTGTAAAGATCGGCCTGAATAGTCTCTAAGAGCTTGGGGATCTCCTCGGCAAGAGAAGCGATGGGGATAACAGCCTTGACACCGTTATCACGGCGAACAGCAACGACCTGGTTCTTCTTAAGGTCGGCAGGACCAAACTCCACACGGAGAGGAACACCCTTCAATTCAGCATCAGCAAACTTCCATCCAGGAGAATAGTTGTCACGGTAGTCACCAAAGACACGGATACCAGCGTCGCCAATGGTCTTCTCAACGTTCTTGGCACCATTGATAATAGCGTCTCTCTCTTCGCTAGTAGTCTTAGCGGTGATTCCAACAGGAATGACGGCAACCTGATTGCTGGCAACGCGAGGAGGAAGGACAAGACCCTTGTTATCAGAGTGGATCATAACCATAACACCAATAACACGGGTCGACAGACCCCAGGAGTTCTGCCAGACATTAATCTTGGGCTTGTCAGAGCCTTCAGGATCCTCGACGACAATGTTAAACATCTTGGAGAAGTTCTGGCCCAAAGCGTGCGAAGTAGCACCTTGGATACCTCTACCGGTGGTGGGGATATAGCCTTCACATGTGGTAGTGTAAAGACCACCAGCAAACTTCTCCTTGTCAGTTTTTGTACCCTTGATAACTGGGACAGCCAGAAGCTCCTCATAGACACCAGCATACCACTCGAGGATCTGGAGCACTTCTTCGGCAGCAGCCTCCTTCGTAAGATGGGCAGTGTGACCCTCTTGCCACAAGAATTCACGAGTTCTCAAGAATGGCTGAGGATGCTTGAACTCCCAACGTACCACAGAGTTCCACTGGTTGAGGCGGAGGGGCAAGTCACGGTACGAGCGGATCCACTTGGCGTAGTAAGGGTACATAACAGTCTCCGAAGTAGGACGAATAGCCAAAGGCTCCTCCAAGTCAGAGGAGCCAGCCTTGGTGACCCAGGCGACCTCAGGTGCAAAGCCCTCAATGTGGTCCTTTTCCTTCTCCAGAACACGAGAAGAGACAAACATGGGGAAGTAGGCGTTCTGGACGCCAATAGACTTGATACGAGTATCCAAGTAGTTTTGGACCTTCTCCCAGATAGAGTAAGAGCCAGGTCTCATAATATAACAGCCAGAAACGTCATAATAGTCCAAGAGCTCGGCCTTGGTGACGATCTGCTGGTACCAGCCAGGGAAGTCAAGCTCCTTATCAGAGGTGATACCGATAAGGGCAGCACCGTCAATTTTACCCTCATTAGCAGCAGGTTTGGAGACACCAGCACCAGAAGCAGGCTTAGAACCCTTCTCAGAACCACCAGCGGTAGTGGCGGCAGCAAGGGCTTCGGCCTCTTTGGCGAAATCGACTACGGTGACATCGGCGCTAGCAGTTTGATACGCCTCAACAAGCTTATCTCCAGAGATGAAAGCAGTTTGAGCATTGGAGGTGGTGTGGATAGCCAACAAAGTGTTCTTATCAGCAGCCTTGGAATCGAGCAAAATCTTGACTTTGCTGGCGTTGTCTTTGGTAATGGAAACAGGACTGACATTTTGAGGCTCGGTGCCGAAAAACTCATTGATGAGGTCCTTACTGGCAAGGCGAGGCTCCTTGACAGAAGCAGCCTTGGCAACAACATTGGAAGGAGTGGCAGTAGAATTCAGTGCTACAACCACAACAGGAACTGGGGTAGCAGTTTTCGCTGTCTTGGGCTTGAATACCAGCACCTTGGTCAACTCATAGGGGCCAGCGAACTTGGCCACGTCCGATTTGGACAGAATGGTGCCCCATTCTTCGTTGTTGGCAGGAGCCTCGTGAGAAAGAGACAATCCCTCGAGGTCTTTAATTAGCGAAGACATTCTAGTAGGCACTGGGTACAACAGGTGACAAATCAACCACGATCAGATCGCTAGCAGCACCAACTCTATGTTTATATAGACGATGCCGATGAAATTTCAAATTTTGGTGATTTCGGTGATTCATCCTGTCTGCGCATGCATCGCTTTAACGGGTTGGGATCATCTCCAGAGCGCCCGTTCAGGTGCCGCTTTCTGCACGCCGTTTTTACTCCAAAACCGCCGACAGCGCCCGTAATTCCACCAGCTGAACTCGACCTCAGGCTATTAGAGAGATAGAGAGATCCATATACAGTCTTTACAGGGTCAGCTACGAATCCTATCTGAGTTCTGGCGGTTCCGGCCTCTGACAGACACCGAAGGGGACGTCAGGAGTAGTAAAGAACTGAGCGGGTCCGTGACCACGTCCCAATTGCTCGACTAGAGCCCCAGTGCCCCCGGCCGAAGGGTTAGTTAGTCAATAGCGGCTGCATCCCCAGCGAGCGATCACTGCTCAGGGGTAATCAGTCACCCAGAAACGGCCGCCGCCCATGCGTCACTGCAAATTGACAGGTGCTACCCTCGCCCTTCCTGTTTCTTCGACCGGTACTATCCAGGTTCGGAGATGAACGGAGATGTGTAAATGCTCAGTTATGTTGATAGCAAGTTTTTGCTTACAGTACTCTTGTCTAAGAAGTTTGCAGTGTCATTATGACGTCCCTGTGGCTCGCTCCGCTTAAATCTCTATATTGGCCATTTCCTGAGGGTTAGTTTGTGGGCTGTACATCGTTCACAGCAGGATAACTGCGTCGTAAGAGATTTTGTTTCGGATATTGTCAGTCTTTTAAGTGGAACAATAACCCTTGAATTTCCATATCAGCTCTTGTACGTCCAAAGTCTTCGAGAAGAAGCTTCTTGAAGACTGGCTAACAACCAAGTACTGGAACCAGCACGTATTCTCATCTCTAGCTTCTTGTTGTGAGTATTGCACGTGCACGTATCGACTATCGACCACTGTCTTGCCAGGGAAATAGAATAGTTGAGAGTTGAATCAACAACTGAGAATACGTTAGAGCTTATGAAGTTAATGATTCTGAGCGTTGTCGACCTTACGTTGTATTTCACAGCGAAATTCCCATTCGCATCCAGTGATAGCGTTTCGATAAGAATATATAATCAAAACAGACACTCTTTATCGCTCATGTTATCTCCCGCTTCAAAGAAAACAAATTCACATCTGGTCGAGTATCTCCGGTGGAAGCGCTACTTAGGTAGTTCTCATTGATTAATAGTCATAGTGTTTAGAGGAAGGATTTCTGCTGGAAATATTTTTCTTAGTAAATCAATTCTATTGAGACCATCTTCTCAGAAGAAATAGAAATAGAAATCAACTTAAAAAGTGATGCGCTTTATCGTACTTGATTGGCACAGTTTGGACATATGTGAACACTATGTGGTTCCCATAGCTAGTGTTTGTGGTAGCAAGATTTTCCAATTTGGAGAAACTGGTACTGCTAGGCCTGGTAAAGTATATTCACTCTAAAATAGCCACTTAAGCATGAGTTACTCTGTAAGTCACATTAGAAGTATCAAATTCGATATTTTGATGAAAGTACCTTAATCCCTGTATTTGCGGACTGAAACATAATCGGGAAGCTGAGGTATCGTTTTCAATTAATAGTCAGCAAAGCGAGTTGCCAAATGAAATAGTACTCAGACTAGCAGATGTAGGCCCAACGTCTGTTCTGGCCCATGCCATAAGCGGTTCTTAGCTACGTTCGAATCTTTTGACGCATGCAAGTTAAACTCTGCATCTGCAGCTAACTTTATTATACTTAATCTTCAATTTGTGCATGTAAGGCAGAGTCTAAGCCGTATAGTCTACGGGCCGTGTTTCAACTATCCCCCATAAAACTACGTTATGTGACAGTGGCGTATTTTTAGGGGAGAGCAGATGGGTCAGCCCGGCTGAAGTCGTGCGCTAGGAAGAACTGGGATGGCCGGGTGGCTGGCCGAAGCAGCAGACAGTTCGGGCGGCAGGCGGTTAAAAAGGTGACGACCAGACACTTAAAGTAAACATCTTATGTATGGCAACCAAAAATGTCATCCATTGATGGCCTCAGAAAAGCGGCGGTCCTCGGCTTCTTAGAGAAATTTGAACGCAAAATTTCTAAGGTCTCAACGATAAACTTCTAGAACAGAAAAATCATGGTCACTAATTCTGTGAAGTACAACAGATCATAGTAGGAGTAACGAGCAAGTCGAACATTCACAGGAAAATGTTGAAGACTTTAAAACAATCCGGCAAAAAGGAGGACGCAGGGTTGGGCGTCCGAATTGTGTTTGATGACGACTACTTTAGAATTGACCGAATCAAGGAATGCCTGATGCCCAGACCGTTGTGGGGACAGTGGTGGGGATCAGGTAAAAAGTTGATCAACCCTATTCAAGCAGACATGTGGGAATTCCATCTGTCGCAGAAAATGCCAAATTGTGTCCCATTTCGAGGAAGAACATTAAAATGTTGCTGCTGTCGTTTCGCAGTTCTTACTGGACAGGACATATATGTCATAGTGAAATCCTTGGAGACAGAATGGTCCAACGTTGTATCCCACTGTATTCAATTTTTCAACAAAACAAATTCGGTATCCAATCCATTGCTGAATCAGAGTCTGGATCCAGACATAAAGGTGCTAGTTCCAGCAAGGTGAGCAGCCAACTCACGACTTCTGATAAGGCTGATACTTCTACTCTCCATCAAAATGGAAACGTCGATTCTGACAGCGCTCCTCCTAAGTATGACTGTGGACCCATTGGTTCTATTTCCCCACGAGAGCGTTGTGAATCGGTCTACTAAGGCCAGTAGCTTTCATGTCAGTGGCAACAGAACATGCTAGCGGCGAAAACATCGATCTTGTATCCGTAAATCCTTAAAAAAGGAACTTCTGAGCGTTAAAGTCGAATTATATATATATATTATTGATAATGTTTCAGCCTTCTAAGGACTATCCTAGACCTTCTTAAATCCTAATATCGGAATAATTACGGCATAGATGGTTAGAATCCTAATGCCAGTCATCATTAAATAACCTTGACGTTCGGATATGTTGATAGAGATTATTCGGTCTACGAGAGGCATGCACTGTCGACCTGAGGAGTCTCTGGAACATCTGAGCTGGAACATCGTCCCAGCCACTGTTCTGTCAAATCGCACGCAACAATCACTGCTTCTACTCATCAGAGGCGAGGACAATAACTAAGGAACTTGTATATTTATTTGAAAAGAATAGCGACTATTAAGTTGAAGAAACAGCCTAAAACGTTTAGAAGTAGAAATGAAAATATAGGGAGAAAAAGAGAAGATAACTTAGATAGTGCGCTCCTCGAATTTCAAGTCGTTGTGAGGAGCAAGACCAACGAGGCCACGGATAAGGTTCTCTAGGCCAGCTCTCTGCTTGTTGAGGCCGTTGACGGGGTCAAAGCCTGGTCTAGTGAGAGGAGCCTTCAGCCAGTACGAGAGGAAAGAGAGAACCGAATGGAACTGATGGTAGTCCTCGTCAGAGTTCTTCTTCTTGTAGGTGACACGGGACAAGAACTCGGAAACAACAACCAAGTCAATGATCAAAGGAGTGGCCAGCAAAGAGTCTTCACAGACATTGTGGATAGACACAGTATTGTGACCGCCGAGCATGAGTTCTGAATGGTACTCATCCATAGCGACCTTAGAGTCACCAACAGCAGGGACGTACTTGATAACAATACAGTGGTCAACAGTCTTACCATACTTGTCATTGTAGAGGATCTGGTTTGACTCAATCATGTCGTCAATGACAGATGCCTTGGAGATCTCCTTGGATCTGAACTGCTTAGGAGCAGACAGGTTATAACCATCGTTATTACCCAAGTGGTTGTAGGAAGCAACCGAAACAGGACGGATACCAGCATCAACAAGGTACTGAGCCAAGACAGACTTAAGCTTGGTTTGGCCAGACTTGAAGTCGTCACCACCAATGAAGGCGTTGTGCTTCTCAGCTAGCTCGATACAACCAGGCACAAAAGTGTTCTGAGGGGAACCGTTGATGTAGGGAACACCCTCGAGGATCGAGGCAATGGCAAAGATAGTCGAGGGAGAAACCTCAGAGTGGGAATCCTTGACGGCCTTGAGCAAGTTATCGGCGGTATCATTAACTCCCTCAATGATCTCGGCGTAACGCTCAGTGTTGGCAGTCCAGAGAACAATAACCTTGTCAAGGTCGTTCTTCTCCTTGAATTCCCGGATATCCTTACGGATATGCTCAACATGAGCCCATTTGTCATTGCCAGCAATCAGATTGTCCGCACGCTCCGACTGGTTAGCAGCAATGAAGTCAGGGTAGTAAATGGAAGGCAAAGGAACAATAGGCTCCAAGTGCTTGACCAACTGACGTTGAAGATCGTAGTCAAGGACCTGGGCACGTTGCATAGCGCCAGCCAAGTTGAGCTTGGAGATATCCCAACCACCAATGACGAAGTCGTTGGGGTGCAGAAGAGGGACAATCTCGTTGAAAGGAGCGTAAACATCCTTTCCATTGGCATCAATACCAAGCTTAATAGTAGCAGCTTGAGTGACAGAACCAAAATAGTTGGGCTCAATAGTACCATTCTTGGTGTTGAAAGAAATGTTATGACGATTGGCAGTGACAGCAGCAGTCAAGGTGGAACCATTGTTACCACCCAAACCGACAAGGAGCAAACCAGTCTTGGGGACCTTGGTGTCCAACTTGAACTCGTATTCCTCGACAGTGGGCTTGACCTTGTACTTGCCATCGACCTTCTCGACAATAGCATTCTCGTAAGAGTAAGTCGAGTAAATGGCGTCCTGAGCAACACGCACACGTTCAGTTTCGACCTCGACGGTGGTGTAGCCAGATTTGCCGTAACCAGGAGCCTGAGTAGCGGCAACAGAAGCCGATTGGTTGTTAAGAGATGGAGCCATTGTTAAAATAAAAAGTAGAAAGAGTAGAAAGAAGTAGAATTAGTCGCGAAGACAAAAATTATCTCGATTCTCTTATATTACCACCCGTACCAGAAGCGGACCGGGAGTTTTGATAAGGGTGGTGAGCACTACCTAGAAGATTTGAAAACGTTGTGGACGAACTAAGCTGGTTCAATTAACAATTGGACCAGGCACTAGAGCAGAAAAGAATTGGATTCTATGAAGAGAAGAAAAGAAAAGAGGAAAGAAGTCTGCAACATGTCGCGGCACCCCCGGCCTATTTATATGTGTTCCCGCAACCCCCCGCGACCTACGCATGCGTCGGCAGCGACGTCTGCCCGCAACAGCCCGCAGCCTGCTCGTCTCCTGAGCGCCGTGCCCGGGGACGTATGGGGGATTGCCCACCCCAACCGACGCGCGGGGTGAGGGGGCCGTGGGGCCATGGCAGGCTGCTGGGGGCCCCGCCTCTAGGCGGCCGGGGCGGGGCCCCGGACCCCGCTGTGCTCGCTGCGTGAAGGTCTGCTCCGTGGACCTGTGGGCCCGTGGGTCCGTGGTCGGGGTGGGTGTGGGAAGCCGACCCCCCGTTGGTTTAGGGTCGGCGGGCTGTTGGGCCAGAGGGCTAAGACTGTTTCATGTGAAACAGTATACCCTTTCGGGCCATCACTTTTGTGGGCCCCAAAGAGATAGGGGATCGTCCTTACCCTGGCCAGAGGACCAATCGGCCAGAGACGGTTACGGGAGAAATCAAGCTGGGTCTGACAACGGGAATCAGGGGCGAGCTCTAGTCTGACAGACTGTTGCATCGCTTCTCTGTCAATAATGGAGTGATCGTCAAAAGCACTAGGCACTGCGACTTTCCTTGGAGCACTCGTAACAAGTCTCAAAGTAGACCTTCTATCTTCGAGATGTTTCCGAAGGACCAGGGCCCTACAACTTGAATCTTGTTTTCGCCATGTTATTCTATTAGTTCCGAATATTATCACCTTTCATATGAATTGAGCAAAAATATTCTGCCTGTAAGGTATTCGTACAACAGTCAGTACTGAAATATAAGCTTTTTTATATATTAGAAAGTGGAAGTGAGATAACAGGTTACGTTTATTCCGATTTCAGGGGATAAGCTATGAAACAAATGCGTTTCTGGCCCAGGTGCTTTGAGGATTTCAGCGACCTTAAATACTATACGAAGATGTGGCGTCAAATTCTTCACACTCAGGAGTAGTGTTTTGTGACCTGTCCATGCTGTTTGGGATAACCTGAAATCATAATTACGTGTACTGGTTGACCAATGGAGGAGAAATTGAACTTTGCTTTTTGAAACACAGCTGCAGTGAAGCACGGTGTTGGCCCATTCATTTTGTAACGACTTACACCAAAGCAGGGGGATCGGCCAGGTTCTGATTGTTTGGTTCTCCACTTTGGCCATTTGAAAATAACTGACGATGATGGGTGCTGCGAAGCTCTTACAGAAATCTACGCGACGCGTACTTACTCCCAGCAAGTTCTCCCTTTATAACTTCAAAAGAGCTTGAGAGAGGTACGTCAATATAAAGCAATCCATCATGGAAATTTACAAATTGGTCAAGATAAATAAACGAGTCTCATCGGTCATATTACTGGGGACATACTGATCTTTGAATTATTGATACCATAACGCTTTCTGCGAAGTACCCATATGAATGACTTCCCCGCTGGACACTCCGACATCCGTTATGAGCTGTGACTTATTGTTTCAGAGTCGAGCTCCAGTCAGAGTCAGGTTGATACCATAACGCTTTCTGCGGGGTACCCATATGAATGACTTCCCCGCTGGACACTCCGACATCCGTAATATGCTGTGACTTTGTTTCTGGGTCGAGCTCCAGCCAGAGTCAGGACGCAGGTCTGGACCCTGCATGCTGTAGGCTGGCCAAAGGCTGCTGGGCTGTGCCTTCGGCAGTTGGAGCGCGCCCTCCCTGGGCCCGGTGGCTCCTCGAAAGGGGCTCGAGGACAGTCCTACGGCTTGGATGGAGTGCAGGCTTTCATAGGTCTGTGCTCCGGCAATCGCTGGAGGAACTCTAGGGTTCTCACCACAGGAGTTTCCGAAGCGGTCCTGATGCCAGGTTCAACTACTCGCAAGGTTAGCACTACGCAGTCCTGCGCGTCCCGGGCTGGCCGATAGAAACGCGTCCCCAACCTTCCCACGTTTGACTCTGGCCTGGTCTGGCTGCTCGCATGGGTCGGGGAAAAGCCCCAGCCGCTGGAGGCGCTTGTTCCAAAGGCTTGGGGATGGAGATAGTAGCAATAACAATTGTATTAAGACTGGGAAGTTCCCATCAATAAATAGAAAGAAGATAAATAAATAGCAATTTTTTTTTCGGGCCCAGATCAAATCATGGCTCGCCATTCCAGGAACTATCGCGGGAGGCAATGGTAGTCAATTGTGCACTGTCTTACAAAAGACGGGTCCTGTAGGAGACGGAGTCCTTGAACTGCTTATAGTCAGGAGCGTTCCAGGCCTGAGACTCGCTTCTGGGCTCGAGGATCTTCTTGAGCGAGGAAATGGTTCGGGTCGTTCTGGAGCTAGCAGTGGAGCCGGCAGAGTGAACAGCGTTAACAGAGTTGTTGAAGAGAGCCATTGTGAGTGTAGTAGAAGTAGAGATGCTTGCTTTAGTCCTTAAGGAAGCGATTGTTACTAGCGAGAGTAGTAGAAGATGCTTGGAGTGTTTGTCAAACTTGTTTGATGATGAGATAGAAAAACTCTTTCCAGGAGCAAATTGGAACCTCTATTTATATTTGCTGGTGGCCAAGTTCTGGACAAATTTTTGTCGGATTCCGGATTATCTTGCCCCCCTCGATGCAATGCACCTGCAGCCATGACGCCGATCCGCAAACAAAATATGTTAGCAAATGTATAATATGCATGTCACCCATGCATCTCCGGAAACGTGGGCCGCGCTGACTCGGCTGTGTAGCCGGCTATCGGCGGTCGCCACTCGGGCCGCTCCTCTCCAGATATTTCGCCTGGCGATGCCATTAACGGTCGTCGCCTGGCGGCAGTGCGTGAAGGAGGCTCGGCCTCCGGGGGACGCTGCGGCCCAGACCCAGTTGTGCTCGCTGCGCAAGCAATTGGCCGAGTGAACCGGGCCTGAAGCGGCTGGGGGACGTCCGGTTCTCCTGGACCATCTCTCCTCGAGCGTGGCGAGAGGAGCAGTGGAGTACGGGATAGTGCGCCGGCTGCCGGAGGCATACACAGCTCGTCCTCCGGTCGAGCTGGGACTCTGTCCCAGACTCCTTTGCGAGCAATTGGTCCAGTGAGTAGCCATGGCCGTGGATCTGGCCCCGGCCGCGGAACCGTGCTGGGATACGTTTGTACCAGCAAGATCACGACGTGCGCTGGTATCGTGTCGGATCCCGGCTCAGACACCGCCCCTGAAACGTGGCGGTGGTTTATGTGCGCAAGCAAATTTTTCGTGGGATCTGCGATGCAAGGGATTGCATTTTGAATGCTCATCTAAGACATCATGTACGTGTGACATGTACAGTAACGGTTAGGCTAGCCAGTCAAGGCTAATGTAAAATATGTCAAAGTGTTTTTTATTAATGGAGATCGAATGCGGAAATTTCATTACAAATCTAATTATAGCTTATAGCAAGCTGAGGGAAAACAAAGGCAGAATAAATAGAATGGGCAAAAATAAATAACCATGCACGTGAATGAATACCGGCGCAAAGCTAGCTAGGGGACGAGTTGGCTCCTCGGCCGTACGAGTATTCGTGCTCTACAACAGACGAGTCTTGAAAGAGGTAGTGCCCTTGAATTGCTTGTAGTCTGGAGCGTTCCAGGCTCTGTTGTCATTGTGAGTGGGCTCAAACATCTTCTTGAGAGAGGTCATAGTTCTGGCAGTTCTAGAGCTAGAGCTCGAGCTGGCTGAGTGGACAGCGTTGACGTTATTGTTGAAGGCAGAGACCATTTTGTATTGTAATGTGGAGAAAAGGATGTTTTTGAAAGAGACACTTTGGATTGTCTGGTGAGTAGAGTCAATTGACTGGTTAGCTGTTTTGTTTGGTTCAGGCTCCAGGCAGACGGGGCCAGTATTTATATTCCCAGATCAAGTTTTTCAAGTTCTCTTGAGTTCGGTCTCCGCGAGCTTTGCTCCACCAGCGTTGCCACCGCCGCCTCCACTACGGTTGTCTGCTGCGCGATTATGACTCGGTCTGCATCGAGCCCACTTCCCGATGACTCGACCCTGCACAAGCGCATATGTCACAAAAAAAGATGGGCGGCATGCGAATGTTCGTCGAAGTAAAGTCGAAAGACGCCGTGCATTTCGCTTTACCTACGCCAACAACACCCACAACCAACGCCGCCACCGGGAGAAGCCCGAGTCGAGCGCAGCAAGACGAGCCTCGGGAGTCTGGGGCACAGCCCCAGCTGCCGCAGACACAGAGATGGCGTGGACCAATTCTGTGAAAAGGGGCCAGCGGAAAAAAGCGCCGGCAGAATTTTCGCCCAAACCACGCGATGGACGATCAGCTGTGGCGCAGAAAAGTACTCAGATCTGCAGCTTGTGGCGTCGCAGTCCGACGTTCGCCACTGTCTCTTCCGAATGATCCACGTGCCATCCGTGTTCTCAGCCGTCGCCGCGGTCACAGCATAGCAATCCTCACTCTGACGTTACCTGCTCGGGTCTGCTTCTGGCTTCAGCGGGCATGCACTTCATTCCATGATTTCTAGGAGCCTCCGGTGGCCCCTCTCGCTGTGCCTGCCTAAACCGAGCTCACAGTGAGTCCACAGTTCGGACTGGTAGGCCCAAATCATATCTTGTGGTTCCTTATATTCGAGGGAGGGATGTGCTAATATGACAGGCATGTATTATAATTCGTCAAAGATTCGCGTCGGTGGCGGGTGATCTCATCAGTCAAAACAGATTATGGGGGTAGAGGACTGCACAGCTGTTAGACTGGTCATTCCTAATGTGATGTATGGTCATAATGACAACTACTACGACTTAATACAAACTATGCTGCTGCCCATAACACGACTGAAACGAAAGTAAACGATTACCCAGGATAATACAAGGGGACACCCTCTAAGCTTCTGATCTAAAATGTCGGCAGCGGCGGTACTAAGATTTTTGCAGAAATTCAACCCCAACTTCTCTGGAGCTATTAACCGTAGATTGAATAACACAATCAGAGCCGATGAGACGATCTGGCGACCCGAAAATTACTGTTGGTGTTACAAATCAAGACCTTCACAGGCATGTTGTTAGAAGGTACAACCTATGACGTCGAAAGGCGATGGCATAAGGGTTCGTGTCTGGTTCGACAAAAATGTTGAATCTTCTCCTGTATAATCTGAATCCGAAGAGTGTGTTACTATAATATGATAATAATCTATCTGTGTTTTCTAAATGGCTCTCTGATCATGGTAGAAACATAAGCGGGAATCCACAGGCAAATAAGTGCAATATTATAAGTATTAATGTCGTGAACTTCATATCGTACGACTCCAAAGAAGCAGTGTATTTCTGTCCTATCCTGTCAAATGGACGGCCAATGGGTCCTGTACCGAGGCGTTAAAGCTCAGCGAAGCTGCTGAGCACAGCGGGAGGTTCGCCTCGCCCCGACCACCGAGCCAACACAGTCAACTTAATTAATCATATCATATAATATATATTCATATTCATATTCATATAAAATAATATAAAGAATATAAACCTATGCTCACATAGGTCTAATTGCCGCCACGGAGACGGAGGACAAGGTGTAGAGTAGACTCCTTCTGGATGTTGTAATCGGAGAGAGTTCTGCCATCCTCAAGCTGCTTACCGGCAAAGATAAGTCTCTGTTGGTCTGGAGGAATACCTTCCTTGTCCTGGATCTTGGTCTTAACATTATCGATGGTGTCTGAAGACTCAACCTCAAGAGTAATGGTCTTACCAGTCAAAGTCTTAACAAAGATTTGCATACCACCACGGAGACGAAGGACCAAATGAAGAGTAGATTCCTTCTGGATGTTGTAGTCAGAAAGAGTGCGGCCATCCTCGAGTTGCTTACCAGCAAAAATAAGTCTCTGTTGGTCTGGGGGAATGCCCTCCTTATCCTGAATCTTGGTCTTAACATTATCGATGGTGTCTGAAGACTCAACCTCAAGAGTAATGGTCTTACCAGTCAAAGTCTTAACAAAGATTTGCATACCACCACGGAGACGGAGGACCAAGTGGAGAGTAGATTCCTTCTGAATGTTGTAGTCGGAAAGAGTTCTGCCATCTTCCAATTGCTTACCAGCGAAAATCAAACGCTGTTGATCTGGGGGGATTCCCTCCTTATCCTGAATCTTGGTCTTAACGTTGTCGATAGTATCGGACGACTCGACCTCAAGAGTGATGGTCTTACCAGTCAAAGTCTTAACAAAGATTTGCATACCACCACGGAGACGGAGGACAAGGTGTAGAGTAGACTCCTTCTGGATGTTGTAATCGGAGAGAGTTCTGCCATCCTCAAGCTGCTTACCGGCAAAGATAAGTCTCTGTTGGTCTGGAGGAATGCCCTCCTTGTCCTGGATCTTGGTCTTAACATTATCGATGGTGTCTGAAGACTCAACCTCAAGAGTAATGGTCTTACCAGTCAAAGTCTTAACAAAGATTTGCATACCACCACGGAGACGAAGGACCAAGTGGAGAGTAGATTCCTTCTGGATGTTGTAGTCAGAAAGAGTGCGGCCATCTTCCAATTGCTTACCAGCGAAAATCAAACGCTGTTGATCTGGGGGGATTCCCTCCTTATCCTGAATCTTGGTCTTGACATTATCGATGGTATCAGAGGACTCGACCTCAAGAGTAATGGTCTTACCAGTCAAGGTCTTGACGAAGATTTGCATACCACCACGGAGACGGAGGACCAAGTGGAGAGTAGACTCCTTCTGGATGTTGTAATCAGAGAGGGTTCTGCCATCCTCAAGCTGCTTACCGGCAAAGATAAGTCTCTGTTGGTCTGGAGGAATACCTTCCTTGTCCTGAATCTTGGTCTTAACGTTGTCGATAGTATCGGACGACTCGACCTCAAGAGTGATGGTCTTACCAGTAAGGGTTTTAACGAAGATTTGCATTGTGGATGTGTGGTTGTGTTGCTAGCTCTGTTCGGATTTTCTTGTCCAGCCAGAAAGGTCTGTTTTCCTTATGCTTTGTAAGTAAAGAAAGTGGATGATAAGAAGAAGAAAAAACATGAACTCAACTGCAGCCTTGGGTCTATTTATAATAGTGCTAGCGTGGTGTTGAGGTGGCTGCACTCGCTTTGTCACGCTAGCATAGCCTGGGCTGTGGGCTGGCCTCCCACGCGGGCCATGCGCCTGTGCTGCATAAAGCAGGCTCCCACGCACTTCCAACGTATTCCGACGCACACGATTGACCGCAAACATATCACGCCTTCGGCGGGTACCGGCTCAGGCCGCATTATCTGCCATTGTCATAGCCAGCATCCCTGCAATCCCAGCGCACAGTGCACCGGCGCGTACCTTATCGAACCTTCCTAACCCTTCGATTATTATCGGCTAGAGGGAGCTACAAGCGGCCGGTTAAACAGGATTCAGGGGTTTGTTCCCTTCAAGGGCCGGACGTAGGTCGTAGGGAGGCAGAGCTTGAATTGCAGAGCTGGAGCTGTAGATGTAGCGTCGGCCGAGTGGAGCAAGCTATAGAAGTGGGCTGCTAAAAGCAGCTGGTAAGAGCTCGTAAGGGCGTGTAGGGGCCGTAAGAGATTGGAACAGCCTGGAACTACCGTAGACCCAGTAAAGTTTAAAATTTGTAACTGTACTTGCTTGTGGCAGCGTAAACCTGTTTACAAGTTATTCCGTACCTGTTAGACCTCGCGTAACAGTCGTGTCTGCTACAGAAATCAAGCAGTGCTTCTGTGCATAATTGATAATTGTGGCATGAGCTGGAATATACCTGGATAACATTCCTGGGCTTCTTGCTTTTTCTTTTTCTTCTAGGTCTTCATTCGAGTCGCGTCGTGGTTCAGTCGCTGCATAAACCAGAACAGCAGCATTCGCAACCAGTTCGCCAGGGCCATCGGTATCGTGACGTTGGCATCGACACCACTGATTCGAAGCCCGTATAACTCGTGGATGGTCTCTGAAGCGAGCTGGTCTTTGGACTCTGTTGGCAGGGTGCGTAGTTCGGAACAGTGGAACGCACATACCCCTCCGGCAGTAAAAGCCGAAGAAGTGGGGTAGAAACAAAAAAAATATTATTTCGCTCGGCACGCTTAGTACCGGCAGCCAGCAGCGCAGCCAACGTGGGGGTCTATCAGTGGACGGTGGGTCGTAAATCGTTAGCAGAGTGGCTGGTAGGGAACTAAAAATAAAAAGAAATCAGATAAAAATAAAGCAAAAATAGCATGGCTGAGATCCATATGCGGGTGGAAAAAATAAAACAAGAATTAAACCTTGGCCCTGCGCCAGCCGGCCTGACGTCTAACGTCTAACGGTTTTCCCGCATGCCGAGCTAGACAAGCACTGGACAATAGTCGCCCGACGCATGGAACACGCTCCTCAGCATGGAAAATTTTCTTTCCAGTAAAAAATAAATAAACAAATAAATAAACACCGGCCTTCCGAACCGCCTCTCCGCCACCCCCTGATTAGCCGATAATCCCCGTTATCACATCACCTACCGACAGCAACGTCTCCGGAGCCCCAGCCTCCAGTGTGACGTGCTGCCCAAAATATATCTTTCCCTGCTTCGTTAATCCTGTTCTCTCACCTCTCTCCTGCCCATCGCTCGGGCTGCTCGCCTCCGGCGCGGCCGGGGCCCCGGATCCCGTTGCTCCTGCTTCGCAGGAGGCTCTCGCAGTGGAGCGGCCCTCCTCGAGCGAAGCGAGAGGAGCCACGGGGTTCGGGGCAGCGCCCCGGCCGCCGGAGGCTGCTCCCAGTAGAGTGACTTACGTTCTCCTTCCTCGTGCGATGGAGCGCCCGGAACGGCGCCTGGTTGCGCTGTCCCGTGCTAGGGTCCACGCAGACCATGTTGCACCGCTGGCACCTGCCCAGCATCTGGCTTGTTAGCACGTTCCGGTCGGGTTCCGGCCGGGCTGGGGCACTGCCCTCAGACCCCGCTGTGCTCGCTTCGCGAGCCGCTAGCCTGCAGCGAGAGGAGCCGGGGGTCTAGGGCGCAGCCCAGCTACCAGAGGCAGCGTGGGGAAATAACGTACCGTGAAGGCTGCCTGACCAGTGCGGAGTCCCGACCAGCCGTCTTCGGCGTAGGGAGGTGGGCCTGAAATGGTGATATTGGCCCGGAAGATGTGTTTGTCGACAGGCTGGTGGGCCGGTGGCGGCTGGGCCAGGTCGCGTGTCGTGTCGGATGAGAAGGAAAGAGCGTCGGAAGAGAGCTTGTTGACGCTGGACTGCGAGATGAGTAGGATGGGAGACGAATTGACCATAGTCGTCGGCTTCGGTGTCGCAGCGGTTGAGCCGGAAGTTTTTGTGGTGCTGTCCTGGTCCTGAATGCGTGCCAGCGTGCAATCGACGCCAAGTGCTGAGGTGAAGAAATTTACAATGGCCTGCTGGGTGTATACTTTTGCGAGAATGTTGTTTCCGCAAACTTTGAGGGTGGCTTCAGCAGGAAGAAATGTACCGCCTTTAGCTATGGAGGTCCTGGATGCTGGCGTGAGCGGGACACTGATATGCTTGTCGTGATAGGTGATGAACAGGAGGTCGCCCTTTATTGTCGGCCGAATATGTACCATGGCTGGATACTTTTTAAGTGTGAGTACCGCGTAGGTCCCCAGGTTGACGAGACAGAACTCCCTGTCCCATTTCAGGCCGGCTGGGCCCACTGTCCAGGGAGTCGGGATGTTGTATCCCGCACATGACTTGATGGGGTAGATGGTGAGGGCAGTAATACGGGCTGATTGCTCTGCTGTGCCTTCAGATTCATTGAAAGAAGTTGTTTCGAGCACATGGTTGAACGGAATGATATAGAACTCTCGAAGACAGCTTATCAGAGCGTCGGCATCGGCCATGGTCGAGCAGGCGCCGAAGCTCACGCGAACGGCACCGGTCGGCTTTCCGTTCATGATATCATTTGTATCGCCACAGACGTGACCTCGCGAGTAGTTGGATATGATCTCTTCATCACTGATGTGAATCCAATTCGACGCGCTACCGCTGTTGCAGAGAGTACCAGCTCGCAGACTGATGTTCTGAGAACTGGCAATTGTCTCTAAATCGGAGTAGCCGATCCATTCTCCAGAAGGCCGTTTAAGGTTGAATGCGAGAATGGGTCCCTGGTATCTACTGTAGCTAACTTGTCCAGTAGCAGGTCCGTATACATGTACCAGATTCTGGCTATTGGCATATTTCAATTGAACCAGCTGCTCGTACAAATAGCCAGTCAGAGCGCTGGTGTGCTGGGATATATTCTGGAACGAGCCATAGATGCGTTTATACTCGTCAATTGCTATCGACAAGGCGATTATGGAGTGGAACGGCAGAGTTCCGTCCTCTAGTGCCTGGCCACTAGTCAGCGATTTACGGGCCGCGAATGGCGTCTCACTGGCTAAGCTGTCTAGAGTTCCGCCGCCAAAGTACTTGCGGTGGGCAAAAAATTCAGGCAAAATATCGTTCCTCACTAGCAGAGCTCCCAGATCAGGGAAACCAAAGATCTTGTGGAAAGACACAACAACAAAGTCCGGGTTCAGCGCCGACACATCAATAGGACTGGTCGATGAAATGGCCGCTGCGTCGATGAGGGTGTATAGCCGACGACTCTGATTCGCACTGATCTGGCGGACATACCTGACTCTGTTCATCCACTCCTCAGAAGGGTATCTCTCGCCAGAAAAGTTGGATTGTGCCGGCCAAGACAGAAGCTCGCTAACACACTTGTCCCCGTCCCGGCCTGCATTTATTGCAGGGAACTCATCTTCTCGAGCTCCATCAGGCTTCTCAAACTTAATAGACTTCTTAGGCTTCTGAGACTTACTAGTTTTCTCCTTCTCCTCAGACTCCTCAGGATCAATAGCATGACTGGAAGCTGACGTGAGCTCATTTTCAAGGTCAAATAGGTACTGTTCCACGTCGTTCGTCACAGCAAACTCATCAGCCAGATTTCTGAGCCCGACCAAGGACGTGTGCGAGTCTTTCAAATAGGTATACTTCGACTTCTTCAAGGTCGCCAGGCCCTCGCCGACCAGCTTGACTGCGGCAGTGCTGTTGGCAGTGAAGACCACTGAGAACTGTCGCATGTCCGCGCCAAACATGTTCAGCACCTGGCCGCGCGTGCGTTCGATCCACCGCTCGGTGGTCTGCGAGCTGGGCGACTTGGAATGAGGGTTGCCACAGATATTCCTCAGCATGGCTGCGCTGAACTTCTCCACAACCGACGTAGGCACCAGCGAGCTACCAGCATGATCCAGATACACCTGGCGGTCACCGCAGTCCTGCGGCGAGTCGAGCTCGCTGTAATACAGCCGGCGAATGTCCTCAATGGCCCCGCCATACCCGTATCCTTCCAAATATCGCACAACCTCGGGCATGATCATGACTGCTGGCTTCTGCCCTCAGCTGCCTTCTGTGGAACCAGCGCTGGTTTATATAGAGATCTACCCGAGTTGGCAGATCCCGCTTATCAGTGCATGCACCCCCGGAGCCGCGGCAGTCCGCCGGGCACGTCCCCACCAGCCTCCGGCGGCTCGGGCGCTGGCCCGGACCCATGGCTCCGGTTCACCGGGACTGAACTCCTGCAAAGCAGGAGCTACGGGGTCCGGGGAAGCGCCCCGGGCGCCAGAAGCGTCCCCACCTCTCGCGCTCCGGTTCACCGGGACTGAACTCCTGCAAAGCAGGAGCTACGGGGTCCGGGGAAGCGCCCCGGGCGCCAGAAGCGTCCCCACCTCTCGCGCTCCGGTTCACCGGGACTGGCCTCCTGCAAAGAAGGAGCTACGGGGTCCGCGGAAGCGCCCCGGGCGCCAGAAGCGTCCCCACCTCTCGCTCCGCTCGAGGAAGGCGGGCTCACCTGAACTGGCCTCCTGCGCAGTAGGAGCAACGGGGTCCGAGGCAGCGCCGGTCGCCGGAGGTGTCCCCAGAGGCGCGTGTGGCTGCTGCAGGGCCCGCGGAACCCTGCAGACCGCCCCTGCGGCAGCTAAGATTAATGCCGACGAACCCTAACCGTGGTGTCAGTATCCTGATGCGCCTTTCGGAATTTACGTGTTAAGATTGACTGACAGTTGTTCAAAAAGCTTCGGATCGAGAAGCTGATTTGGCAAGTTTATAATTCTTGTGTATTTTTGAGCATCGCGCTGCTGCTGCCGTTCTGGTGCTGTTTTTTTGCGTTGCCAATTGCCTGGTGCTGGCTGTTCTTTGTCAATTGGGCAGTAACTTAACGCGTCGACATCAGCCGAGGAACAGAAGTGTGTCGGTTCCAGCCTGAAACATCGCAGCTGATTCAACCTCTTTAGGACAATTGGCCCGGGTTCGTGTGTGCCGTTGCGAGATTGTCGAGTGCTTTTGTTTCGTATTGCAGGAGGAAGGATATAGTCCCGACCTCGTTTGACTTCTCGATTTAGTTCTCGCTTAGTTCTCACTTGGTTCTCAATCCATTCTTAAGTCTCAGCTCGACTCATAACTCATCTTGTCCACTTTCTACTCTCACAATGTCGAATCGCTACCAGATGCCTCTCGACGGAGGAGATATCAAAACCCGCAGACAGACCAGTGGAGGCATTCCAGCTTACGATTCCTCACCAATAGGTGGTGCCAACTTCTCGTCTTATCCCGGCGCAGCCTCTTCATCTCCCTCACTCGCTCGACGTGCGCATGAAGTATCTGAGAAAATCGACAATTTTCTAGGTACGGTGGGAACGCCCGTGAAGCCATTTCTCCCTGGCATTGGCCGTTTCCTGATTGTTGCTACGTTCGTCGAGGATGCATTTAGAATTGTCACTCAATGGTCAGATCAAGTGGGTTACATTTGGAACGTCCGTGGCCTACCGCATATTGTCGCAGTGGTTTTCCTTTCAGTTAATGTTCTGGCTATGTTGGTCGGCTCCTTCTCGGTAGTTTTCAAAAAGAGACTCGAAATAGGCGTCGGCGCTTTGCTCTTTGTAGTCGTTTCACAGGCTCTGGTCTACGGACTGATTTTCAAGTTTTCCTTCTTTTTCCGTAACGTTTCTCTAGTTGGGGGCCTGTTGATTGTACTGTCAGACGCGTTTGTGCGCGATAGACGTTCTTTGTCCCTGCCTGGCTTGCCTGTGCTCGAGGATAAAGATCGAAGTAAGTACCTTCAGCTTGCTGGCCGTATTCTGCTCATCTTTCTCTTCATTGCATACATGGTGACTCGAAACTGGACTGTTATCGGAGGCTTTTTTAATTTGGTCGGCCTTGTAGCCTGCATCATGGTCGTTATTGGTTTCAAAGCTAGATTGTCTGCTTCGTTGCTAGTGGTGCTGCTGTCTATCCAGAATCTGCTCGCCAACCCCTACTGGCGCTACGCTTCTAGGAATCCTGCTCGTGACCTACTTCGTTACGAGTACTTCCAGACCCTTAGCATTGTCGGTGGTCTGATTCTGCTTGTCTCGTCTGGTGCTGGCAGAATCAGCATTGACGAAAAGAAAAAGATCTACTAAACAATATATTTGGTGACTAGCTTTTGGTATTGTCACTGGATTCTGGCTACGGTGTCCGGGGCAGCGCTCCGGTTATCCTGTCATGACAGTTATCAGAGATTTTCTGACTTGTTAGAACCCTCTGGTTAGAGATTACCCGGCCTTCATTTAAGACTCTTCGTTCATGTTGGCTCTATAACGATGGCTTGGTTCGCGGTATCTAAGACTTTAATTTATATATTATTAAGATTTATACGGGATTGTTAGAATTAGTTTTCCGAATGGTGGATTTTAGAATTGTTTAGAGTGATTTCAGGTGTTTTTCGATATACGATAGATACACTGGCATATCACATAGGCGAGCTGAAATTAAGGACCACATAAGTTTCTGGAAGACAAAAACATATGTAATAAACGAGTGTTACAATTAGTCCTGTCTTCCAGTGCCTGGCCAGCTTCTCGTAAGCCGGTAGAGGTGTTTTCTTCTATCAATTATATAAATTCAATGACACTTAGCTCTATGCGACTGTCCGGGTAACAATTCATGAAGCAGGGTAACCCTTGTCGTTGATGGCCGTAGTGACGACTACACTAAATATTCATAGCTGTCTGGTGTCTATGTATTCATCGGTGTTATGGCCCCTGCTACGAAAAGCATCGCTCGCTCATTCCTGATTAAACAATGTCATTAAATATATTTATTAAATAGAGTAGGTATTCACCAGAACGTGTAGCCACCATCAACAACGAGATCGTGGCCGGTCATATAAGAAGAGGCAGCAGACGCCATATAAATAATTGGACCGGCAAACTCTGAAGGGTCAGCCATGCGACCGAGGGGGACCTTGCTTTCCCACTCGGCTTTGAGGCGAGTGTCGGACTCAATAATGGCCTTGGTGAGGGGAGTGAGGATGTAGCCAGGAGACAGAGAGTTGACTCGGATGTTGTGAGAAGCCCACTCAGAAGCAAGAGATTTTGCTAGATGAATAACACCAGCCTTGGTCATGTTATAAGGAGTTTGAGGTTGAGGATAGTTGATAATTGAGCCTGACATGGATGCAATCAAAATGATAGAACCCGGGTTCTTATCGGCAATCAGCGACTTGGCGAACTCCCTGGCCATAAAAAGAGATCCATTGAGATTGACATCGACGATTCTCTTGATATTCAGAGCAGGGTATTCAAGGGCAGAGATGTTCTCGCAGTATCCAGCGGCATTGATGAGAATATCCAAAGGTTTGGCATGGTGGGCACGAATAGCTTGAATAGTGCTCTCAACTTGAGAAGCGTCAGCAATATCGCATGCCCAGGAGGAGATGATTTGCTTGTGCTCGTATTCGACCTTGTTAGCTGGCTCACTATACCACTTGCTGAGGTCAGCAGCGGCCGGCTCAAGCTTAGGCAGGTTGTTGTCAATCAGAGCGATGGAAGCACCAGCTTGAAGAAGATACTTGGATACCGAAAGACCAAGTCCACCAGAACCACCAGTGATGACGGCCGTCTTCCCGGCCAAGGAAAACATATTCTTGAACAAAACAGGAGCAGTCATGTTGGATCAATATCAATCTATGTTGGCACTAACAGGAATGGATTTTTGAGTGTCAGAGATGCAAGCGCAACCGCAGAACGAGAGAGACTAAATTAAACAAGAAACAAAACAAAACAAAAATAAAACAAGGACATAAACTTTTATCGAACAGGCGTCTATATCGAACAGAAGAACAGCAGTACCTGCGTATGAGTCTATTTATATTCTCAACATGATCTATGTGGGGGTCGCTCTCGGAGATCACAGCGGTGCGGAATCATTTCTCACCCAGTCAAAGCTGAAAAAGATCCCCATATCTACTGTCGGGAAATATTCGCTCATCAAGGACGATTGGCTCTCTAAAGGAGGAAGATCGCGGGCAACTATAGAGACTGTCTCGGATAAACTACAACTAGCAGCTAGAGACCGGAGCATAGTCCATGGTGGGGCAATGCGCGGTATGCGGGGCAAAGCCTCCGGCGGCCGGGGCGCTGCCCCGGACCCCGTGGCTCGCTGCGCTCGAGGCGCGAACTCGGGCAGGTGTTCTGAAGGAGTTCTCAATAGCGTTCTACCAATTTATATATCAGTAGGTAGCGGCAATGGAGCAGGTTTCCGCCCAGCGGAAGAGAGACTGGCCCCCACCTTGAGGTGCGCGGCGTTGGGACTCGCGCCGATGTGCAGCGAGTAGCTGTGTCAGGCGATTTATCCGGCACCGGCGAGCACGGTCGGGGACAGAACTTGTCTTGCCCCGCCGCAACGGCGTGTACCCCACAACATGCTTAAGGCGGGCTCCACATCACTTCACCACATCTCAGAGAAAGAACCACCTTCCTGGTTTTCCTCGAGCTCCGCAGGCCTAAGGCTGGGCTCCACATCACTTCACACCTCAGAGAGGTTCTCCTCGAGCAGAGCTCGAGGAGCCAGGGGGATCGGTGCAACGCCCCAGCCGCCGGACCCAGCCGCCGGAGGCACGGGCCCCGCCACGCAACTGGATTTCTACAATTCTATTGTACGAGATAAATATTAAATAAGAGGCGCATCCCTACCGCGCTGCGAAGGAGGACAGCGGCACTACGAAATGGTGAAGAAGGGGTTCTGCTGGAAAACCGAGTACTGGTGATCGTTGGCGTCGCCGCCGAGCCCAGGGTCGCTATTGTTCGCTATGAGACTGGGGTCGATCATCGATGTAGAAGTCATAATCGTCGGCGTAGTCGTAAGGTAGTAGTTTGCCGAAGCTGGCTGGTTTATTGCCTCCGGCCAGTAGGTACCGTTCGAGTTGCTACTGCTGCCGCTGCCGCTGCCGCTGTCGCCTCCACTGAGATTGGTATTTGCGTTGGCATCAGGGCCTCCTCCTCTGTTGAACGAGGGTGGGCTCAGCATCGGAACAGTGCCATTGCCATTGCCAGAGCCGCTGCCATGAGGGTTGCCGTGGGCGCTGGCGCTGATATCGCCGTCGGTGGGCGAGCCGCCTGATGATTCCGAGTAAGAACCGGGGCTCGAGCTGAGCCCTGGAAAGCTGTCCACAAACGAAAGCGACCCCAGCAGCTGCTCGGACCGCGGGGGCAGCTGGAGCTCGATCTGCATTTGCGTGTGTGGGGGATGCCCCGCAGCGGGCACGGCAGGCTCTCCCCTGACATTGCTCGACCGTACATTGGGCGTGGGCGTGAAGAACAAGCTGTGCTCCTGGCGGCCCTCTTCCGCCTGCTTCGCCCGTGTACGAGGCATGGGCTCGCCTAACAGCCGGTCCTCGTCGCTGCAGCCCAGGCTCACCACCTTGATCGCGTTAGATGCCCTCCTCTGTCTCGGCCGCCGGTTGCCCTTGCACGTCTTCTTATGTCGAACTAAGAGGTCCCTACACTCGTTAGCATGCTGTTACGCATAGCACGGAGCGCCTCCGGCGGCCGGGGCGCTGCCCCGGACCCCGTAGCTCCTCTCGCTGCGCTCGAGGAGGCCGCTCCCGGGGATCTGGGGAGTAGCGCAGCTCGCGCAGTGAGCACAATGGGGCCCGGGGCCATACCCCGGCGGCCGGAGCCACCCACGCCTGAAGAGGGACAGAGCGCTGCCCAGGAACCCGTGGCTCCTCTCGCTGCGCTCGTGGAGGGGCCAACCGCAAGGTTCTCTGGGAGCAGCAGCTCGCGCAGCGAGCACAGTGGGGTCCGGGACCACGCCCTGGCCGCCGGAGGCGCACCGCAGCAGTGCGCGGGGCCACTTACTTCCGGGCAAAAGTTGCAGGGCAGATGTCGCATCCAAAGGGCCTTTCGCGGGTGTCTAGAGCAGTGTTAGTTACAACAACACGGAGGATTTGTGACAGTTGTGGACAGTGGTGTCGAGCGAGAGGACACTGTTGACAGTGTCGGTCGACCCCTCTACCCTCTACCCCGCCATGTGCCCCACTCCCCACTTACGTGATCTCTCATGCCTGGTCAAATGCTCGAAGCGCTTGAACTGGGCGTTGCAAACGCTGCAAATGGACGGCCTTTTTTTCGACACGGGCGTCGCCGAGTGCGATGGCGGTATCACATCGGTGAAGACTTCTTCCTTCAGCGAGAACCGTCGTTCGGGACGGTGTTTTTGGGTCCTCAACTCCATCTTGAGTTCGGTTCAAGCCAATGTGCACGCAGTACAAGTATAGTTCTGACTATACCAGGGTTCAGAGGCTCAGGTCAACAACACGCGGGACGCAGGTCAAAGGTGCTGGAAATGCTTTGTTTTGTTACTTCGTTTCTATCTTCTGTAGTGCGATGTCACAGTCCAAACTGTCGATTCAACTCCGGGATTCAGGTGTCGTTCCAGCTGTGTGAAAGAGGGATGGTCAGGCTTCACAATATAAACTGCGACTTAGCCGGAGACTAGCGGCGGATTGACGTTTGGGGGTTTTTACCCTGCATTTCCCCACAATCGCAATCGTCGGCAAAACTGCTCACTATACGTATCGACTCCCGGGCCGGCCACCAAGGCACCAACCCTAGCCCCTGCTCGACGTAGGTCGACCCAAACCCCCAGAAAACTGCCTGTCATCGGATCGTCATCGGTCGGCGCCATGTGCCCCGACAGGAAGCCGAGTGAGCTTCGCAAGCCTGCTCCCAGATCGCAAGCCAGTTCCAGCCGGCCGCCAGAAACAGCAGTTCACAGACCAACTCGCCAGCCCGCTCGCTAGCCCGCTGGTCAGCGGCCGGGCCACTTATTCTGAAGCTGCTGTTAATTTTAAGACTTTAGACTTTGCTGCCGCCTTCGTCGTGGGATCCAGTAACCCAGCGCCAGCGCCCGGGCTGCAATTGAGTGTTCGAGCAGGCAGACGAAACGTTGGGCTAGGCCAAGGCTCCTGGGTCGTCCCCCTGGGTCCGAGACGACCCACCCGCCAGGCCCATACCTCTCTGTGCTGGTCACGGATACATGTATCGTTTCGCTCCCGGCCAGCGACGGAAAGGTGTTCCGCGGACGGAAGATATTATGCCCGAAGCGAACGCCAACAGGGGTTTTTTCTGGGGTCAGCTGAGGCGCTCACCAGCCAGTGCTGTAAAGGGCTATGATCGGCCACCTTCGAGAAACTTTAGCCGACCAACGACGGCAGTGGGCGCCGCCCGCTTCTGCGCCGTCTCTCGGGTCCCTGCAGACCAACTTCCCCACACTTCTGGGGCAAAGCAGGGGTTAGCAGGGATTACCCGGACCCCGTTGGTCCTCTCGCTCCGCTCGAGTCGGGGCCCACAGGCCATGAGCTCCGCTCTCCTGGGGGTGGTGGGGGGGACGCCGCCCCGGACTGGCCGTCTCGGCAGCCGGCATGACTCCATAGCTCCAGGCCTGAGAGCCCCTCAGACTCGTGTGCGCCGCCTCACGGAGCCTCTGGCCGCTGGTCCCGACTCGAGCGGCGCGAGAGGAGCCGCGGGGTCCGGGGCAGCGCCCCGGCCGCCGGAGGCACTCTCCCAGGTGTGCGAAGGGGGAAGCACGGGGAGAGAGAGGTCAGATTCGGACATGTCTAGAGCTTGGCAGCTGTTTCTCTGACTGCGGCGAGGACGGCGTTGAGCCACTTTTCGGGGTGAGAGGTGAAGGCGTAGTGGTTGCCGCCGTCCCAGAGCAGAATGACACGCCCCCCGAGCTTCTGTGCCTCCAGGGACGCCTGTTTACAGTAGGGTGCGGTCATGCCGTTCCAGGCCACGATGACGGGGATGTCCAGTTTGGCGGTGATGGCTTCTTGCACCGCTTGTCGCTGGTAGCTGGCACTGCCGATGGCCCATGTGAACCCATGTGGGATCATATGTGGCTCTTTGGCAGACTGAATAGCGTGACGAGCCCACTGAGGCTCGAAAACGTCGTAGACCTGGCGGGCTCCTTCAATGGAGTCTGCTCTAGGGTACTGGTAGTAAGTGTCGACCCATTTTTCAAACCGCTCAGGAAGCGTCCTAGCCTGTTCTTCTTTGGATGTGTTTTCAGGAGGGGTCATTGCCTTGGTAAACTCGGGATCCGGTTTCAAGGCGAAGGTGCTGCTAGGCGGTTCATAGAGCACAAATGCCGAGGCATACTTCAACGCTCGGTATCGCAACTCAGCAGGCAGGAACGAACTACAAGCAATGGCAATAAGCAGGTTCGTTCCCTTTGACCATCCAATGACAATAGGGGGCTTAGGCAGCTTCAGATCCTCGTTCGCATACTCGAGGAATTCAATCAGGTCTGTAGTATGTTCTAGGGCATACTGTTCTTTCGTCAACGGGCCCTTGGGTAGAGGAGAAGACCCATGGTAGCCTCTCTGGTTATACGCCAGCAGTCGTATCTTGACACTGCCACTTTTGACCACTTCGTTCAACGGCTCGAACACCTTGATATTAGACCCGACGCCGTGGCAAAGGACCACTGTCTCGTAGTGGCCGGTGTGGGGCCGCCCCGTGTCGGAGAAGTTCAGTAAAGTGTAGTTAGGAAGCACCACTGTAGGCATTTTGCACCCGTCAGACACCGTCAATAGCACCAGGGAACTTATCTCAACCGGAACTTGAGTCCAGCCAGTCTGAGTCCGAGTCTGAATCTGCTGACGGTTACAGTTTAGCCGACTGCCGGCTGTATGCGGCAGGAACGGCGGAGATCCCCCGCGCTCGCCAGACTCGGTAACAAATACACACCGAGCCACTCTGAACATAGATTCCCCTTCTCCGGGGCGCTGCCCCGGACCCCGCAGCTCCTCTCGCTGCGCTCGAGGAGGGCGTTGGCTCGGCGGAGCAGACACGCTCGCGAGGCGAGCACGACCGGGGTCCGCGGCACGCCGGCCGCCGGAGGCTG
>JAKTSR010000050.1:0-67735 GCA_030580325.1 Sugiyamaella sp. yHKS617 | reverse complement strand
GACCCTGCTGTGCTTGTCGGCCCCTGGGATGCCTCCGGCGGCCGGGGCGCTGCCCCTGACCCCGCTGTGCTCGCTGCGCGAGCGCCACTCCCTCTGCGAGGCCGCTGCCCTGCTGGAGAGCAGCGAGAGGAGCTACGGGGTCTGGGGCAGCGCCCCAGCTGCCGGAGGCGCGTCCGGAGCTGTCGCGCGGAGCCTCAAGCCCTCCTCGAGCGCAGCGAGAGGAGCCACGGGGTCTGGGGCAGCGCTCCACCTGCCGGAAGCGCATCCGGGGCAGCGCCGCGAGCTGACTAAGCTGTGGAAGAAGCCTGAATTTGTTTATTGATGTATATACATGAACCGGTGTGGGAATGACGTCTAGATAGTAGATAAATTTAGGAGATGTCCCATGCGCTGGACCTTGGTCTGCAGGTACTTGTCGACCTCCGGGCTCTTGAAGCCACCCTTGTTCTGCCACGAGAGCGGGATCATGGGCACTCTCTCGGTGACGGTAATCTGCTTCTGCTTGCCCTCGACAGCCACGATTTTGTCGGGGTTGTTGGTGAGCAGGCGGATGTGGTCGAGGCCAAGGTCGAGCAGGATGGCCGTAGCCAGCGAGAAAGAACGGGCATCAGCAGGGTGTCGCAGCATCAGGTTGGCCGTCACAGTGTCGGCACCGAGATCTTGCAGATTGTACGCCTTGAGCTTCTCGCCCAGGCCGATGCCTCGACCTTCCTGTCGTAGATATACAATGACCCCGTAACCTTCTTTCGCCATGAGACGGGCGGCTTCGTCCAGCTGCTCACCACAGTCGCAACGGGCAGACCAGGCGGTCTCACCCGTGTAGCACTCAGAATGAATTCGTACTAGAGTGTCTTTATGAGTGGATTCGGATTTCGGAGCAGCCAGTTCGGTTTCATCACTGCGTTGGCGGCCAGGAAAGAGCCGGCCAACATAGGCGCCTCGGGTCATGCGATCTTGCTCGGTCTCGCCGGGCCGTGGTGCAAAAAGCGTCTTGGAATGAATGTCCTGGCCAAACACTATTGCCAAATGCTCTTTGTTGTCGATGTTGTTGCGATACAGGTGAAGGAATATCTCGGTTCCAGAGGTGGTGGGGATTCTGGCTCTTGATTCGCAGAACACCTGTGGCAGGACGTCTTCTAGGCTTCGCTCTACTAGTCCAGCGGCAGACGCCTTTCTGACATGTGGTGGAGCAGGTGATGCGTCTACAGTTTGTTCGGCCGTCAGTGCGAACGGCGACGGTGATAATGCAGATTCGGATTCGCTTTTCAAGCCCGTCTGATTCGCAGCTTTGAAAGCCGAGTCGGCACTAGCGTTCGACCTCGCGACCTTTGCCGAGGAATCGGCCGTCGTAGCGCCCGGTTCGGGTTCGGCATTGAGGTTGGTACCAGTAGCAATAGCGGCCTTCTCTACAGCATGGGCCAGATCCAACTGCGACGCATACAATGACGAGGCAGGCGAGAAGTCCGCAGGCACTGGAGTGAACGCAGGCGAGATCATGGACATGGATTCGAACACAGATTCGTCGGCCAGAGCTCGGCTCGGCTTCGAGCTAGGAACCGGTGACGACAGCTGCTCGGGCCGGTCGTCAGCGCTAGATTTTGGAGACGACATGGCGATGATGGTAAGATCCTGAAGCGACACAGGTGGATTGAGTATCTTCTGTCTCGAGGACCACGATGAGGAATCAGAGGTGAGCTGCTGTAACTGATGTTGGATGAGCTGGTGCTGGTATGCGATCTCGGGCGGCACTTCCTGCAGATGTTGGCGATGCTGGCTCGGCAATTGGCCTGTCACTGAGGATGGCGTTTCGCACAGCTGTTGTTGAGGCAGTGACTTCTGCTGCAAGCCAGATTCGGTTCCAACAGATTGGGCCGGTACTTGGGCTGGAACTTGGGCTGGCACTTGGGCGTCGGCTCGAGGCTGATCTTCACAATGGCGCTCGGCTGGGGTATAGTGAGGATGGTTGCGATTCCAACAGGCTCCTTGTTCGAAATCCAGCAGGGACTGGTTCTGGAGAGAATCCTTGTCCAAGCTTAGTTGCTCGCTATCGGGATAACCTTGATCTAAATAATGGACAGCGGCTTCACTTGTTAATTTGTCAGAGGTACTAGGCTCAGATCCACAGTGCACTAGACCATGCGGCTTGTTCTGGGGAGTTGCAAGGTCGGGGTCGGAGTCGGTAGAGTAGGGCAAATGCGCAAAATGATCTAAGCTTAATTTAAAACAGCTGGGAGCAGCGGCTTTGACAGACGGTAGGGCTGGCGAGTCAGGGCTAGTGCTAAGAGAAGTACAGGCAGTGGACTGGGAACTGGACCGCGAGATGAAGCTACTGGGTGATAACTGGGATTTGTCCGATATCGAATAGCGGTAATGGTGGTTTTCAAGCATTATTTAAATGTAGTCGCTCCCAGGTTTACTAATATAACGGAATTCTGGCCACAATATGCAGGTGGCATATATTGCAATGCAAGGTTACCTTGAAGTTAGTAATCCAGGCGTAATGCTGTAGGCCCAACGGTGAAGCGATGTTCTAGAAGAGTATAATCTGGCGATTAAACAGATAACGGTGTCAACCAATTCAGCCAAGACAGGGCACTGGCGGCGGTTCGTTGCAACCTTGAAGCTGGTAATGGCAAGCTTATTGCTGAGCTCGGCGAGTTGATTGGACAGGGCCGTGTATCTATACCCACTTGACGCTAGAAATGAAATAATAAATCCAGACTGCAGCCTGATTCCTCGAGCGAGTCCCGTTATATATACTGGCTCGATCCACCCAGGGGTAATTTTATTTGCATTACGGTTAGTCGGTCCCTTAAATTGATTAAACCCCAAATGGAACAGAGAATAAGGACAAAAGAAAAGAGCTCTCACTAAAGCCGGAATAAAAATAAAAGTGCTTCTTGATCAGTGGGTCGCGCATCGATCTGATAACTTATCAGATGCAGAGACTGATTATCTTGATCAAAAATGCGAACATCTGTCTCGGGCGCAGCTGTGACTAGCAATCAAACGCTAACTTAATTTCCATACGAGAAATTGCCAATGGCGAGTCGGTTCTCCGTTATAGCGTATAGAGCGCATATCGAGCATGGCCCATCGCCGATCCAGGGTCCATATGTATGCGTGCTTATGCATGGAAGCTGTCTGTCAGCGACGTATATGCGTCGCCCCTTCACCGCAACACCTCCTGAAAAAGGTAGCCACTAAAAACCAGAATCAGAGCAAGCAGAAGACTCGCGCAGCGCTGGAGGGAGTGTCACCGCACGTCTGCTGAAACCACGTCAAAAGAGTTCTTAAAGTAGCATTTAGGGTTACGTGCTTCAATTATTATTCCTGCACAGGACCCTGCATACAGCCCTCAGGGAAGGGCGGCGTGCCTCCGGTGGCCGGGGCGCGGCCCCGGACACCGCTGTGCTCGCTGCGCGAGCGCTTCTCCCGGTAGTGGCTATTCTCTAGCGCAGCGAGAGGAGCAGCGGGTTCCGGGGCAGCGCCCCGCTGGTGCCACGCCCGGCACCCCCACCCTGACCTATAAGCTCTGCGTTCAGCGGGCTTAGTTTAATTTCCTCTCAATCTTCTGGAAACCTTATATGAGCAGGTTTCTCCGAGTGCTTTGTGGCTGCATTTCCGGCCACGCAGAGAACCACCGTCGCCCATGTTACCGTTACATGTGCCTGCCACATTGTGTCGTGGAATTGCGACGGCTGGAGTCCGCTCTCAGGCACGTGGGCCTGTTGGACCCACTCAGCACTCTCCGCTTCAGTGAAACTGCAACCCCGACTGACGGCCTAGCCATGACCCCTGCACCACCATCAGTCACGTGACAGTCGCAACCGATGTTTGACCGCTCGTTTTGGAACTAACTTTGCCTCTTGTAAACTCTGCTAATCATTGATGTCTAAGCTTATAATGCCTATTAGTGGAAAGGTCTTGGCAGCGGGCGCCGTCACCGCGGGGTTGATCGGACTTGGAACATCGAGACAGATGCAGCAACAAAGACAGTTCTGGTTTTGGTCGCGACAGCCCCCACTCCAGAAGAACAGGCGCTATGAAGTGCCTCTGCGGTACGAATCTGAGCTTGAAACGCTCCTGATTCTGCCAACACCGCTCTTGGCCAATTTCACCGGCCACCATGACCCTCTATCGAAAAGCTTGACCGCAAATCTGGAACAGATCGTTCTGAACGAGACGGACCGCTCTGTCTCATTGGTGGACTTGGAGGCCGATCAGCCCGAAATCAAGGGCCTTCTTACTCGCTACATGGTTAAAAGCATCCCTACCGTCGTCGCTCTCCGAGGTGGGATCCCAGTGTCACAGTTTTCCCCAGCCAGAAATGCAAATGGGCCGCAGGAAGTGGACCACGTCAAGCTCAAGGAATGGGTCGACAGCATCGACCCGTGAGCACGCCTCCGGCGGCTGGGGCGCTGCCCCAGACCCGGTTGCACCTCCCGCTGCGCTCGAGTCGTGGACACGTCTTAGATGCATGCGTCCGGGGTTAGAAGCATGGAATTTGTTAATTATTTGTAGACATGGAATGGTATTTATTTGTATATATAAGTTCGGTTGCTAACGGTACATGCGGCTAGCCAAGTAGCGAAGCATTAATTGCGACCTGCATCTGATCCTGCTCATGTTCTTGGTCTTCGCATTGTCACAAAATGGCTTGGTTCGGAGGTGAAGCTGCGCACCCAGCTCCAGAGGAGATGACGAAGAAATCGTCGCGCAAGGAGTGCTGGGACTCGCGCGACCGCTTCTTCGCCTGTCTCGACAAGAACAGCATCATTGACGCCGACAAGGACCCGAAGCTCACCAAAGAGAAGTGCTCGCCTGAAAGCTCCGACTTCGAGAAGCACTGCATTGAGAGCTGGGTAAGTGCGGCCACAGTCTAGTGCAGTATCTGCTGGACGCCACTAACAAACCTCCAGATCAAGTACTTCAAGCAGAAGCGAGTCAACACAGCCAACCGCGACCGCCGCATCCGAGAGCTCGAGGCCCAGGGCGCCATCCGCATGGACGTCTCCACCTCGTTCAAATAACCCTCTGTAAATATCCTGTATATAGCTCATGACCTCTCTCTCTCTCTGTTTCTCCCTGCGCCTCGGGAGGCTGGGGCTGTGCCCCAGACCCCCTCCCAGCGTAGCGAGAGGAGAGCCAGTCCAACGATTTCTGGGCACAGCTCTCTTGAGTGCAGTGCCTCCGGCGGCTGGGGCTGCTCCCCAGACTCCGTGGCTCCTCTCGCTGCACTCGAGGAGGGCCACTCTACCGGGAGTGGCGCTCGCGTAGCGAGCACAGCGGGGCCCGGGGCAGCGCCCCGGCTGCCGGAGGCGCACCCGTCAAGTTTCCATCACCAGATCATCATATCAGCTGCGCTCGAGGAGAACGACTCCACCGGGAGCAGCTCGCGCAGCGAACACAGTGGGGTCCCGGGCACTGCCCCCGGCCGCCGGAGGCGCACCCACCAGTTTGCTATCATCAGATCATTATATTGGCTATTCGTTACAGAGAGGAGGCTCTTGCAGTCATTAGGTCGTAGGCTAGATTACATGCTAATTTCGGGAGTGGAGAGTACGTTTTGGGTGCGCAGGCTCTCGTTGTTGAGCTGGGCGTAGGCCGACTCCTGCTCGAAGCGGGGGTAGTCCTCTTCTTTGTCTTGACTGGACCACAGCTGGAGCTGCTTGTCGTAGAAGCTGCAGGTGATGATCTGGCTGCCGTCCGAGGTCCAGTCGCCTCCGTAGACCATGGACTCGTGGCCCTTACGGATGATTCGCTGGACGGTTGCAGGCCTGTCGGGCGTGAATATTTTGGCGCCCTCGTACATGCAGCAGCTAAGGACCCGGTCGTCGTTCTCTTTAGGGCTGGGCGTTAGTCGCCAGACACCTCCTCGAAGGTTGATACTGGAGGAAACAGTGGGCGGTAGGTAGGGCTCGAGCGAGCTGTTGGGACCAGTTCGCAGGTCAATAGCCCGCAAATGGTCGTCGTAGCCTCCAGTCCATAGGTAGTTGGGGTTCGAGGCCATCCAGTTCTTGCTCGATGGCAGAATTGACGTTACTCCGGCGTCGTGCAGCTTGACTGATGTCCAGATAACGCCGGACTCAGTTTCGCTCATCATTCTCAAATCATGAGCAGCCAGAAGACTGTCGTCACCACCAGAAAACAAAACGTTATTAAGCGATCTGGTTCCAAAAGCAGAGGTCCATGACTCCAGTAAATGCGTGTGACTAAGACCTGTCACCACTGGAGCACCGTTATTGGCAAATTTCAACAGGGCAACCTCGCCAGACGACAAAGTAGCTGACATTATAGTAGGATCCTCGGGAGAAAAGCAAATGGCCAAAACTAGAGTGCTAGGAGGGAAAAGGTTGAATTTTTCAATCTGCTTCAGGGATACCGGAGGCAGTGTGGCCCGGGCAGAAATGGATGACCTGGACGACCGGGATGAAGCAGAAGATGGAGATTGGCTCAGCACAGATTCGTCGTCAGGCGAGGGAGATGATGGATTCGAAGCGGGAGAGTGGGCCGGTACGGAGATTTTCCAGGCTATAATACTACCAGTAGACTGGGCTGTGAACACTAGACTGGGATCATGGGGGCATATCTTAACGTCGAGAATGGATGAGTCAGTCGGACTAGACGATTCGAAATCCAGATGGTTGTTAAAATTACGGTACACATCCAAACTCCCTCTTCTTATGCCCTCATCTTCTAACTGGTAGGTTCCTACTAGGCACACCGAGTTGTCGTTAGGATGGATCTGGACCACACATGGCGGCAGGTTCGTTGTGGTCCTAGCCAGCCGTCTGGCGTTGGACATGTCGGCTCAGGGTGGAATCAGCGTTGCAGACAGAATGAATAAATCCCCAGTTAAATCCCCAGTTGCTTACATATATATTCTCAAGCTCTCCTGAAAAGTCTTAACACCGGAGCTGTCGGTGTTAAATCAAAAAAATCCCGACACCTCGAATCAGGCAGTGATCGACGGTATGAACGGGGCTCCTAGCCAGAGTCAGCAGGACTGGCAAATTGAGAAAAACGTACGAGTTGAGCAGAGCCAGCTGATGAGTGGCCGGTCAGCAGCTACGGAGAAGGACGGATTCGCGTAGGACGACAGGTGCGGACAGCTATGGACGCCCGGCGGACAGTCGGAAGCGGCCTGAATAGGGGTCGACGAAGTCAGAGGACCAAAGATTCTCAATTCGAAGCGGAGCGTCGGATATAACGTAGAGGTAAGGGCAGCCGGTCGATGTAAGTGCGAGGGCAGTTGACAGGCCGTTAGCGGTCAATGACGGAGTCGAGTACCGGAAGTCGGGATCCGGAGCCGAATGGATCCCGGAGCCGAAGGGAGCCGAGTTGAATACTGAGTGAAGGAAATACTGAGCGAAGGCAACAGCTGTGGACAGAGTATTGAAAGCGAGAATGCCTAGAGCACGGCAAACAAAACGGGCAAGCTGAATGGGCAGGCAGCAAACAAAATGGACAACTGACACGACAACTGACACGACAACTGACAACTGACAACTAACAACTGATAATGACAGCTGATAAGGACAACTGACAACGACAGTTCACAACAACTACTACGACAATTGATATCGCACCAGAAATGCAGTTTCACCAAGACTGCTGTCCAAGCGAGACAGCTCAATATATAAACACTGTAGTGGCAAAGTCAGACTGCCACAGCGCTGATGTGACAGATGGCTACCCCTATTATCACCGCTGCCGGAATGCTATACGACAGGGTGAGTAGCTAAATAAAAAGTCGATACAGGAAGCCAACAGAAGATCACGCACGGATCGACTGCAGAGGCCTGGCCATGCATGCATGCTTAACGTATCATCTGGAGATACTGATTCCGGCCGAGCGATGTAAGTCCGTGGGTCCCAACAATTCCCTAGCACTGTCTGCTGACTGTGAGTGATCAGTCAACAACATACATAGCTCCCTGGCTCGGCAATTTAATAAGCAGAAGACATTGTACTAGCCGTGACACAATGAGCCAGACCAAGCCAGAAGACACGGCACTGCCAACACACAAAGGCAGCAATAGTACGAGCAACTCGCAGAATAAGACAACAAATAGAGTAAGCAGATAAGCAGCCAGTCGTACATAACGCCGCCACTGAATACGGGATAGGGGTACATCAGATGCAGCCGCCTTGGCCCACGGATTTAACGAGCCTGCCTGGCCAGCCTCAGCACGTTGTTGGCGGCTGGACTCGGCCATGGTGAGTAATACCCAGCTCAGACGGGGATGCTTGTCGCTCGCCCCAGCCCCAATATGGAGGGTTACTAGTCCATTCCGGGGCCGCCCAAGTTCTCCAAAATGACAGGGTCTTTGCCGCAGCCACAACCACAGAGCAACAAAACCATCGACCAGGAACCCAGCCGCCTGGCGGTGCGGTTTACTGGTCTAACGACTATTGTTGGGAGAGCACAGGTAACATCACAGCCGGCATGATTTACCTTGCTCGTGTGGGATAAGTGGGATGCCAGCTCTGTCTCGAATCAGGCCGATACAACCCTGCCATGCGATTTATTGCCTGCCTACATACAATCATGCCACTGATGAACATGCAGGCTCCGGAATATAATGTTGTGGGGTACCTGCCGGTACCTACGTGAATGCGGGGGCGGGGGCGGGGACACTGCTTCGATTCATCTGTAAGTCGCGTATAGCTTGCGCTCCGTATCGTACGACGTGCCCTTGCTGGCGTGGGATGCTGGGAAGCAGCATCCGGGCAGCAAAACAGCTCAGGCGCTGCTGGAGATGCCTCTGGCGGCCGGGGGGCTCCTGGCCCGGCTGCTGTCCGCCGGAGGGGCTGCCCCGGACCCGCTGCTCCTCTCGCTGCGCTCGAATTCACTCCACCCGGTGTCTCGGGAGAAGAAGGAGCCACCGGATCCGGGGCCACTCCCCGGTCATCCTCAGATCGAGTGCGACGTGCCTACCACGTCAGACCCCTGTCATAACGGGCCTATTCCTTAATAGGCCGCGTGGAATCATCCTTGTTAATCCTAGCCAGCTGGCTGGCTCCTGGTGCCTATTGGTTCGGCTTCCACGCTTGTTCTTAGTGGATCAGCACGCCAATTCCCCTTGGCAGAGACCGAGGAAGCAGGGACATTTTTTTGTTAAGCGTGCCTAGGTCATTTCCTTATAAGCGCTCTGGCCAGGCAGCTGCGTCAACTTCACCCTGCCGTTTATTTCATTTTCTGGACCACTTCTATGGGCAGAGGGCTTCGCCACTGCTGTGCAGGGTCTATAGTTAGACCGGTCCCCATGCTCCGCTGGGCAGTAATTTCAATTCAGGCATATATTTGAAGAGGGCATATCTGGGGAAAACCCCTCGCTGTATGATAAACCAGAGGTGTCGGCCATGTGGATAGCCGGGCACGGGGCTGGGGTTGCACCCCCTAGGCCCGGACGCTGCCTGGACCCTGCTGTGGCTACTCTGCCGGGTCATGCCCCGACGACCGAGAACTCGCCCGAGTCACGTGAGAGTTTTGGATTCTTATACGTTTGGGTCGTCATGGCTCCGTGTGTTCAGTCGAGTCTGTGGTTTTTCATGTTGTCGTGTTTCATCAATGGCTGTAACCGGGCGTTACTGTGCATTACTGTACTCTTATCGCTGCTGACAGCGGGCCCTGCTATGTGGTCAGCCTTGAGACAGTGTTTCTGAAGATGCAGACGCATCGATCGTTAATCGACGCTTACAATCTACTCCACCACACAGAGCTAGGATGAAGAGGCCGTCCTTGGCAAGCTCATCGCTGTTGTATACCTCGCGACGTACGGCCGGTTGTCAACATAGAGCCTGGGTGCGTGGTGCGTTTTTACCCGTGCCTAGCAGGAGAGGTATCGTCACTGATAGCCAGGTGCCTGTGGAGCTCTCGCGCAAACTACAGTGGGAAGCCATTAGGTCTGCCAAGCCGTTCTCGGACTTTCTGACCGATACATATGGACGACAGCATGATTATCTGAGGATATCAATTTCAGAAAGGTGTAACCTTCGATGTATATACTGTATGCCAGAAGAAGGCGTCCAGTTGTCACCACCAGCTCATCTACTAACGAAAGACGAGATAGTCAAGATTGCCAGACTGTTCGTTGGCCAAGGCGTGCGAAAGATACGGCTCACCGGCGGTGAGCCATCGGTTAGAAAAGATTTCATCGATATTGTCAAGGAGCTAGGTGAAATCCCTGGGTTGGAACAAATAGCTATAACGAGCAACGGAATAGCGCTTGGGCGGAAGATTCCGCTGTTGAAACAATATGGAGTCACTTCTCTTAATCTAAGTCTCGATACACTGGTAAAAGGCAAGTATATGATCATGACTCGACGGGCAGGACTGTCCAAAGTGCTGAACACTCTAGATCAGGCCTTGAAGTCAGGAATTCCAAATGTCAAGATAAACGTCGTTGTTATGAAAGGAATCAATGACGATGAGATCCTCGACTTCGTTCGTATTGCGAAGGAGAAGCCCATTGAAGTTCGCTTTATAGAGTACATGCCGTTTGCTGGCAATAAGTGGTCGACTGAGAAAATGGTCAGCTACCATGATATGCTTGGCATCATTCAACGCCAGTATCCGACACTGTCGCAGATCAGCCCGTCCCGAGGGGATACCGCAAAAATATTCACTGATCCTTCAGGAAATTTTGCTGGAAGGGTAGGATTTATCACATCTATGACGTCCCATTTCTGTGGTTCGTGTAATCGACTACGGATAACTTCGGATGGTAACTTGAAAGTCTGTTTGTTTGGCAATACTGAGGTATCTCTACGAGACATGGTTCGGAGTGGGGCTTCAGATGACGAACTCCTGGGGGTAATCAACTCTGCCGTTAAGAACAAAAAAGCAAAGCATGCTGGAATAGGCGAACTGGAAAAGATGGAGAATCGTCCCATGATTTTAATTGGTGGGTTAGTTGCAACATCAGAGATGGTTTGGGCATGCGCCCGTTCCATTTAGCACTTAGTACATTACTAACTGTGAGCAGGTGAACAGACGATACCTGCGTTTTTGAAGGCAACAAATATGGGTCAACCCATATTACAACGCAGTGGTGTAAGATTGTTTTCCACTTCGAACTCAAAGTCAAATTTGACGCATGTTGATTCCTCTGGGTCGGCCCACATGGTCGATGTTGGAGAAAAGAAAGAGACGCGAAGGACTGCTACTGCGAAAGGAGTTATCAAGTTCTCCAACAGCCAGGTTTCGTCTTTGATAAGTAACAATGAGCTGAAAAAAGGCGACGTGCTCAGCGTGGCCAGAATTGCTGGTATCATGGCGGTCAAAATGACTCCTAACATTATTCCCTTGTGCCACCCAGTTATGGTTACGAAAATCAAGAATGACCTGACTGTATATCATGCTGAAAATATGGTCCAAGTATCTTGTACTGTGGAATGTGTTGGAAAAACCGGTGTAGAGATGGAGGCCATAACTGGTGCTATGGCTTCACTAAGCACGGTATATGATATGTGCAAGGCGGTCGACAAGCATATGATTATATCCCAGGTTTATGTCTCGGAAAAAAAAGGGGGCAAGGCGGATTTCACTTTTGAACCGACCACTAATAATACCTAAATATTATCTAGTCGTTTTATTTAGATAATCTCTAATCCACCTCAATCGAGCCTTGGATTGGGCCTGACCAGATCAGATCAGGTCGTGTGAAGAGTGCATGCCAATGCAAGTCAGGTGCAGATCGGGGCATATGCAAGATGAGCTTACGAAAATTCTGCAAAATACAAAAACTTTACAGGATTCTAACCTGCAACATCTTCCACGACAGGGCTTGAACCTGCAATCTCCTGATTCGTAGTCAGACGCCTTGCCAATTAGGCCACGTGGAACTTTGCTGTCGTTGTCAGACTCCTCTTCCTTCCGACCTTACTCCACAGGTCCAGGGCCCCTTAACTCTAAACCTGGGCCTCTGAACCTTAAACTGGTCCAGTACTATAAATGAACCTCTCTTCCCTCTTGGAGGTTAGAACCCCATCTCGATATTATCATTCTGTTCTAACATTCAAATTCTGAACCAAACCCCGATTTTCATTTTACTGGGCAGCTATCTGAGCAATTCGGTACTTTCTTTGCAAAATGTTGCCGTATTATGACATTATGAATATAAATCCGCCAGGAATCCCCAGCTCGAACTTTGATCTTCGAGGCGAAAGGGAAATCGTGTTTTTCTAGGTCAGGCCCTATTTCACCGGCATCCAACAAATTAGGAGATGGAGAAGAGACGGTGCCGGCATTAGAATAATACCATGAAGTTGGTGATTCATTATATGTGAAGAAAATTGGAAAACTTCGTCAAGTCTACATGCCTGCTTGTCATCCTGTGGAATATCTTCACATATGTGCTTTACATTTATGAAACATAAAGGTCTGACTTTTGTGATTGACTACTGACACGACAACCAAAATATTGTTAATTATAGAGCATTTCTAGGCAAATAACAGGTATGCCAATTTCAAAGACCACAAACACATAGGGTCTGCAGATTGGATAATGCATGCATAAATTAGGAAATTTCAGGAGGTGTCGATCTTGACGTCCACTCATAGGCCACATCTATTGAGTGGGTATGCAGCTGACAGAAAGCCGCCTGTCTGGATTGAAGCCAAGTGATGATCTCTAGGACTTTACCAGAACAGCTCAGCTAACATCGCGTATCGTCCGGAAAAGCTACTGCTGTAACATCTTCACACAAATGTTCAGTGTCTCTTTCCAACTCTTCTTACCTTTGAATTAGATCTTGTCGTACCTCTATCGAAGCGTTGTACCCTCACACTCTTCACTCCCGGTGGGCATGAACTACATGGATTTTTCGTCTATCTCATCAAAGTTCTTCGTGAATTGAGCGATCTCGGTTCACCAAAATAATGTCGTCACGTGCAGAAGAGTGATCGTATCACCGCGCTTATACATATATAGTGCCGTTCCTATAAATAAGCTTAAATCTCCAGCCTATTCCAGCCGAGGATTGCTCATCTTTCATCTAAGACAAAAATGACCACTGAAGAACAAACTCCTTACAATGAGCACATCAGAGCCTTTGATGTACATACGTACTTTGCTCAGAGCTATGAACCTTCCAAAAAGGAAGCATTTGAATTGAGGGAGCGTTTCCAGCGTGAGTTTGCTCCGGAAATTGAGAAGAAGCTCGTTCGTGTTTTTAAATTTCACGATTATCCGCTTGGTCCGCACCCTTATGGTATGTTTGAGGTGGATTTCCATACCCCCGAAATGTTCGCTAAAGTTGTTCCCTGGTAAGTTATCCACCGCAGTTCTCGAGCTGTCGTCGCTAACTTCAGAGCAGGTTCCAGTTAAACCATGGTAACCTAAGTGTACTCGTTCATCCTCACACTGGGAATGATGTTAGAGATCATACTGACCATGCTATCTGGATTGGTGAAAAGGTCCCGTTGATTATCGGACTCTTGGAGGATGTTGATAAACGGAATGCTGCTGCCGCTACTGTCGCGCCTGCTAGTGCTGCTTAAAACATTTGCATAGTTGATCGTTATAGATATGAATGCCAAATCTTACTTATTTTAAGAACATTAAGCCCTACATCTTTTAATTATCAGTTAAAGACTGATTATCAGGGGAAATATACGGCTGGTACTACAAATGCACGTGATGCGGAGATGACAGTCAATTTTCATAGGCTGCAAGATCAACGCACAATTGAATTACCACTTTTGATATAGATTACATTTGACTGGTTCGCTAATTAATATAAATGTCTGTTGGTTAGAGTCGGAAACAGATTGGAATATGAAACTGATAAGAAAATCATTGGAGAAAGACCAGTCCGGGGATATCACCCTATGCCCCGAAGATTCGGAGGACCTCTGGTACACCTATAATCTACTTCAAGAGGGTGATGAAATAGAGGCAAAGTCAATGAGAAAAATCACCAAAGTCAACAAAGATGGCCAATCCAAGGGTCCGAGTACCAGGAAACTACTAAAGTTGAGGCTTAGGATCAGTAAAATTGAGTTCGACCCTGCTGGCGGGTCACTAAGAATCAACGGACCAGTTACGGAAGACACTGACGATGTTTCAGCGGGTACATATCATACATTTGCAATTGAGTTGAATAGGAACTTCCGACTATTTAAACAGGAATGGGATTTGATTTCTCTCGAAGTCGTTGACAAGGCAGTAGACCCTGAAAATAAAGCAGAGGTGGGAGCAGTGGTGATGCAGGAAGGATTGGCTAATATCTGTCTCCTGACGGAGAATATGACTGTCTTGAGACAGAGAGTTGAGCAGTCCCTTCCCAGAAAGAAGCGAGGCGATAATTCCGGTTACGAAAAAGCAATGCAGAAGTTCTACGAGACGGTATATACAACTATGAGAAGAAACTTAACGGTAGAAAAGCTGAAAGCTATCCTTATTGCTTCTCCAGGTTTCACCGCGAAAAATTACTATGATTACATTTTTCAAAAAGCGGTTGTCGATGGTGACAAACCTTTCATTAAAGCAAAAGAAAAGTTTCTCGTCACACATAGTTCTTCAGGTGCGATTCATTCGTTGGAAGAGATCCTGAAAAATCAGGATGTTCAAAAGCAGCTTGCCGATACGAAGTATGGTAGAGAAACCATTATTTTAGACAAGTTTTTCAAAACGATGAATGACGATGAAGCGAGAGCATGGTATGGACCGAGGCACGTGGAAGAAGCCGTGAACAGGGGCGCAGTGTCTACTTTACTCGTTACAGACTCTCTTTTTAGAAGCAATGACATTCGAACGAGGAAAAAGTATATCTCCATGGTAGAAACTGTGAGATGTTCTGGAGGAGAATCTCTTATATTTAGCAGCTTGCATTCTTCTGGCGAACAGCTAGATCAGATCAGTGGCATTGCTTGTATATTATCATATCCGCTACCTGAGCTGGAAGACATCGATGATGAGGAAGACGAATAGTAAATAACGCGCATAATAGATGACACAAGTTCTGGGGTTTCTCCTGTGCGGGAGATGAGGGAGGGTGTAATGCAGCCTGAGAGAACCCCCGGTGTCTTCTCTCGTTCACTCTGTCAGGAAATACAGTCAGGAGCTAGACTGGGATAGAGAGCAGCTTTGGTGCCGTGTAATGGAGATCAATGCTAGTATCGACGCGGATATCACCGAATGGAATAATCGGTTATATCATTTGCCATATAGATCTGGTGATCAGCCAACGAGCTTCGGAGTCCGTTGTAAATCTTCTGAAATCTTTTGACAGTAACATTCCCAATTAATAACCCTGAAACCAAACAGTTGCCGTATAAAAGACTTTAAGATTATGAAACGACCCGCCATAAGCTCTGAGCTGTCAAAGAACCCCACATTGGCGCAGGAACAGATCATCGGAGATCGGAGCCACTTTCATTTTTCCGATATAACCGCATGCAAGTCCGATGTCAGATAGAAGAAGACTAATTGGGTAATTTCAGGAGTTATCCCCCACACTTAGCTGAGCAAGTGTTCATCAGTATCCCTTGGATTCAGCAACCTGTTTACTATTTAAACAAGGCTCCTGAATTGAAATGTTCTTATATTCGAAGGTCATCGACAATGATTCTACCGAGAATATACAATCAGTATTTTGTGGCTATTATAGCCACAATTGGTGGAGCCCTTTTCGGGTTCGACATCAGCTCCATGAGTGCTACCATTGGAACCCCTCAATATCTTGATTATTTCCACAGCCCCAGTCCTTCTACACAGGGTGGGATCAATGCTAGTATGCCGGGTGGATCACTAGTAGGCTCGCTCATTGCCGGTATTATTTGTGACATGATAGGAAGAAAGTACACCATTCAATTCAGCTGCTTTCTCTGGATAGTAGGTTCCACTATTTCCTGTGCTTCTCAAAATGTCGGAATGCTGATTGTCGGAAGATTTATCAATGGATTATGTGTTGGTGTCACTTCATCTCAAATTCCTGTATATTTGTCTGAGATTTCTAGACATGAGAAGCGTGGAAGGATCGTGGTGATTCAACAACTAGCAATCGAATGGGGTATTCTGATTTTGTTCTTTATTGGTTATGGTTGTTCGTATATTGCTGGAACAGCATCTTTCAGAATTACTTGGGGATTACAGATGGTTCCTGGTTTTGTTCTGATTTTCCTAATGCCAATGCTTCCAGAATCTCCACGTTATCTGGCTTCAAAGGACAGATGGGACGAATGTCACGAAATCCTGGCCCAAGTTCACGCCAAGGGAAATAGGGATGACGCCGTAGTCCTTGCTGAGATGATGGATATTCGAACCATTGTTGACCTCGAACGGGATGCTTCGTCGACCTATTTGGCCCTCTTCAACAAGAAGAACTGGAAACGAAGTATGGTTGGAATTATGTCACAAGTTTGGCAACAGCTTGCTGGCGGTAATGTCATGCTATACTTTGTTGTATATGTCTTCCAAATGGCGGGATTGACTGGACAAATTAACCTGATTGCTAGTTCAGTCCAATATGTGATTATGGTTATTTTCACAACGCCTGTTATGTTCTACGTTGACAAAGTTGGTCGTAGACCGCTCCTCATTCTAGGTGCTATTGGTATGGGCACGTTCGTCTTTGCCGTCGGAGGAATTCTGGCAACTTACGGAAAATATGCTGATGAAGTCGGAGGAAACGCTAATATCCATATTACTTTAGAAGGGCAGTTTGGACCTTCCAGGGGTGTTTTGGTCTGCTCGTATCTGTTCGTGCTAGGTAAGTTGATATTAAAGTATGATGCGCATGGCTCGTTCTAACATAGATTAGTTTACTCATTGACGCTGGCACCAGTGTGCTGGGTCGTCTCCCCAGAAGTTTTCCCACTCAATCTCAGGAGTAAGGGAATGGTAAGTTGCTCGTATTTAGTCTTTTTTTTCGTTTGACAGAGTACTAACGATTTATCTAGGCGGCGTCAGCAGCAGGTAACTGGGCATTTAACCTTGCTTTATCATTCTTCGTGCCGCCAGCTTTGGCCAATATTGGGTACAAAACATTTATTATTTTCGGAATTTTTTGTGTGGCAATGACCATTCATTTTTATCTCATGTGGCCCGAGACAGCTGGAAAGACTCTCGAAGAGATAGATGACTTGTTCGCTCCGGGTGCGCTCCCGGCTTGGAAGACTCATGTTGGACATAGTCGTATCGACGAGGAGATCAACGAGCTTGAAATTGGTAACGAAAAGCCGGAAGTACACCACTATGAGAAGAATGATGTCGAAGTTTAGTTTAGTTATACGCAAGTAATAAATAGTTCATATTAAGACATTGAAATAGATTCGGCAATCAGTTGTCGGATTATAATAATGCGTTGATAAACGACTATATTATATGAATAAATTACATTGCTTCTGAGTGAACGCCGGAAACAGCGTGCACAAGGATGGCTAGATAATCTACCTCTGAGAGCTATATCAGACTGGTATCTATCTGTCACGTGAACCTAGCTGTATTAGTGCTAAAATTGTCCCGGACAATACATTCCTGATGGATTCGCCTCTAGTTTTTAGAGCAGACGGCTGAGGGAAGTGAGAAATGACACGGACGTTCGTCAAGTGAGCCAGGGGGAATGGTCTGGAATGACATATGCCCCAGCCACAGTATGCATGCATAAAAGATAAGACCGAATCATTTATCGATGTCTGCTTGCACATGCAACCTTTACTATAACCAACTGATGACGACGATTGAAGAAAAGGAATTGGAGGCTCGTGAGAATGAATTGAAGTGGTTGCTGGAGGAAATCCACTTGGACATCAAGTCGTCAGTGATTGTTGGACTTAAGGAATGTTTAGCGCAACTGTGTGACCGTGAAAATGCTGTCAAACTGGTCATGTCCTCCAGCCGGCGGGAGACGGTCAAGGGAACTGTAGACAGATTTGCCACGAACATCTCTGAGTGTGACATGTTGGTCAAGCTGCCTAGTGCGAATAAAGGTCATCCCTTCCCTATCAGATTGATTAAGGGTGGAGACAGCCAAGACTCGCAGCCCGGGGCTCCCTATCCTCTTATTCAGCTTGTGGACACAGTCAATTTTCTAGACGAAGCGCTACGACTATCAAACCAGTTGACCCTTGAATGCGAAGTATCTCGCAAAGAAAACCAGAATAGTCACTCACATACAGATGTTCAGACGCAGATGGGACTCGGCCAGATGCTGGGCCATGTAAAAAATGCACTATCAGCGCTACACTCTCCTAAACCTAGTTCTATATATCCCGAGAAACGGACCGACCAGGCCATGTTCTCTGGCTTACCAAATGGCGTATCCGTGGACTTTTATCTTATGGATTCGAATATCATTGCTGACATTCGGACGTATGAGGATCTGGATGATCCTTCAACGAGCCCAACCGACGCGTTTGGCGCCATTGCCAGCATGCTGTCAATCGGGAAGAAGAAGCAGCCACCGCCTGTGATAAAACATGGCGATTTATCAATAATCGAGCACGAGCGCGTGCGAATCGAATCGCTCGATCCAAATCTCATCTCTGTTACCTCCAAATTAACTGCTCTGGAGGCTTTACTAGAGTCGGTTGTTCGCAAACTGCAGCTGTGTCTGTAACCATAGCCCATGACGGTGCTGCTGAAAAATATTTATACACATGAATGCCAATGTATATCATCACTGATGAGTCCACGCGAGACTCATACGTGCCTTTTGCTTTTGTAAATTGAGCCGCTTCAATGAATAGGCCAGTCGGTCTCTTCTCTGCTGCAGTTCTTGCAACGTATTTGTCTGCTCGTCCGTGGGTCCATCGTCAGAGGCGGAGGAGCCGAGACTCGAGCTACCCGACCCACTATTGAATTGTGACAGGCGGACCTGCTGCAGCTCTGCCTTGGACGTAAGAGAACGTTCTTTGCGCTCCAGTCTAGCGATTTCACGCTCTGCCTGATCCAGCAACGATAGTATCTGAGGGTGTATATCTGTCGCAACCTCGTCCTTGGCTTGCTGAACATCGGTAGCGGAGACCACTCCGAAAACCCGGTTGGTCTCCAGAATCGTCTGCAGCCGCTCAAAGTCTCTCGTGGCCGAGTCTAGAGTCCTATTCGTCTCCCTCAGCTAAACCCCGGTTAACGACCAGCCCAGCAGCTCCGCGCAGCGGAGCACAACGGGGTCCGGGGCCGAGCCCCGGTGGCCGGAGAGCCCACGGGGTCTGGGGCTGCCCCACACCCGTGGCTCCTCTCGCTCCGCATAAGTGTGGGTACTTACAAAGCCGACTGTGGACTCCAGAACGCCTACCGAGCTCTGGAGACTGGTTTCGTGGGAGCTCATGACAGTTGGATCGAAAATGTGAAGCAGGCGCTGGGTACTCGCATGTCAACAAACGGACGCGAAACGGCGCAGCACGGCTGCCGCACAGTCTACCCCTGAAGTTGCCCAGCTTGGAATTTTACGTATCCCGATCTTGGCTTCTGGCTGGCTGGGATATTTCTGGGATTCATTCAGTTGTGACACCCATGATATACCGCCCACGAAGTCATCTGCTAAGCGAGGCCAGGGGAATGACCCCATCCCCGTGCACTACAGACCGTTCGCACGCCGCGAAGGAGTTAGATTATCTATGTACAGTTGAGCTTTTCTAGACAGCGCGCGGTCACCGCGTGAGTGAGCGCACGAGGTTGTATGCTCCAATGGTGTTGAATTTCAGCCACTCAGCAGTATTGTCGGCTGCATACTGGGCCAGCTCGCGCTCGGCGAGTCGCCTGTCCACGAAGTGCATCGTGCCGTGGAAGTTGCTGGACGAGTCCTGGGTCATGAAAAGCTCTGAGACGTGTTAGTTCCCATGACTGTGAAGGATGGATCGGAAAGCACTACAAGCGAGTTTGGGATTTCGCTGTTCAAACCATCTTCACGGTATGATCCAGGTCCCGAGTGTTCATTGGTAGGACATGCGATGCGATCATAAGCGGTCCTACCGGACTCTGAATAAGCGGCATTTGTCAAGTTCAAGTTCAACCGCGATCTATCGGAGTGAAACTGCTAATCCCAGAATACCCTTATTACTTACCGGCAGCAGAATAGATGGCGGACAGCGATCCTCGCTTGGCGTACCAGTCGAAACCTGTGGACCGGTCCTGTGCAAGATAGAGAATTTCGTCCGACAATAAATGCAATTCTTCGAGTGATCCGGATAAATTACTAGGCAGAGTCATAATGGAGAGCGCTTCAGATAGTCGAGCTGGCGAGCCTAGGGCATCCACATTGGCCCGGAGACGCGATTTGAGAAGAGATGACAGGACCTCGCTCGCTGGCATTCCATCGGGAAACGACTTTGATGTGGTTGCAAGATTCAGCCTCTGCTGTTTTAGATGATGTTGTACCAGATTAAAGGTCCCCTGAGGGAACACTGAGTGGGCAGCATCTGAGTACCCACTGCTTCGGATGCCTTTGATCAGGGCTTTCTCGAATCCCAGCTCAGGCACGTACTTGAGCGACAGGTCCAGTATATCAGTTGCCAACCGAGAACCCGAAGTCGGGCCCGCCGTCGAGTAGAGTCTCCGAATGAACATTAATAGGATTTCTCTTCTGGAGCGGAACTAGTTGTCAAATTGACTTCAAGCTGCCGACATGGCTCCATATACATCGCGCGCCTCTATCTATGGGTTAGGTAGGACGTTGGATCTCATGTTCAAAGCTCTGTAACCTACGAGTGGGAGCCGCGCGAGGCGTATCATACTATGTGATTTATATACTTATATAGCCAAGGCAGAAGCAACAGCGGAAAGGCGGAGAGCAGCATAGCAGCAGGATAGATGCAGCTTTGATGTTGATTGGAAATATTTGGTTCATAGGCAGGACAAATACTGGCTGATAGAGTTGCAATAGAAAAACGACGGTAAAAGCGACACGGATACTCCAGCAGTGCGAAGCTTCGCAACAGAGCGGTAGCTAGCGAGATAGCAACCAAGATTGACACGAATCTAATATTGGGCACAGAGGACTGGCAGCCAACTGCGTGGTTGTATCTATTTTCTATTCCCTGTGGTGTGCTGTTGTTTCGCAGAGACTGCGACAAGTGAACGTTAGAAGAACAGTAGGGTGCTTTCAGGATACTGGCCGCACCACATTGATACTGACCGACAGAGCCACCAACTAGCAGGCTGACAGCCGACACGCGATAGCATATCGAGTTGGTTCCCATTGTATATAAACAGCAGTCGTTGGATCTTTCAGATGGCGACTCTGACGATGCTTAGAAATGCTCAACTGTCAGGCGCACCTCTTAGCAACGAGAGCGGCACCCGGGATACTGTCGAAAGGCTGCCGGCACGCGAAACTCCGTCGCCATCGCCGTCAAAACCCCAATCACAGCGACCTTCCCAGCACAAGCGAACACGATCCAGTGGTTCAATAACAACTCGAAAAGCTGTCAACGATGATGCGAGCTCTGTTCAACGACGCGTCTCTACCGATACCGTCCTGATCAGCTCGGGTAATATTGGAGCCAACGGTGTCACTGGAAACAGTGTCCGTGGGAACGATGTTACTGGAGTCAGTTTACATGCAAATCCAATCACTAGCAACGGTACTGCCAGCAGCGTTGCCAGCAATGCTGCTAACAGTGTCACTAGCAATGCCACCAACAGTGAAAGCAACAGCGCTGCTAACAGTACCACTCATAGCGCTGCTATCAGCACCACTCAAAGCAATGCAGGCAGTACCACCGAGAATGCGACAAATCCCTCCCTTAATGCTACAGACTTAAATTCTCAGACTGCGACAGCTAATGGCAGTATTATCAACGGGGATGCCCCGTCATCTCAGATGAATCGGAAAAAGCTAAAGGCAGGATTACTGTCGACATCATCGTCGAATAGCTCGCTACGTTCACTGTCATCCAACTCATCTGTGTCCAGCACATCTTCCCGCAAAGGATTGCCTAGTAGATCACAGTACGCTATTATTCTCGTACTGGCACCCCTGAATGGCACTTTTGAGAAGAAATCTCTGGTTGTTCCTTTCGCGCCAGACGTTCTCAAGCTTGGCCGTCAGACCAACGCTAAAACGGCACCTGGCCTTGATAACGGATATTTCGATTCGCGAGTACTGAGTCGTCAGCATGCCGAAATCTGGGCGGACCGACTTAGTGGCAAAGTATGGATCAAAGATGCGAAATCATCCAACGGAACCTACATCAACAAACAGAGACTGAGCTCTGACAATACCGAGAGTGAGCCCTATGAATTAAAGAAAAATGATATCCTGGAGCTGGGTATCGATATTTGTGGAGACGATGGCATAACGCTCGTGCATAGGAAAATATCCGCCAAAGTGGAGCGAGTGTCGGTTTTGTCTTTACAGCCATCTGGAGCGCTGGGCGATGTCGAACAGCCACTGGGATCCGGAATGTCGGCGAAGGGGTTAAATGGCAGTCTGCATTCAGATCTGAGCATGGGAAACAACACGAAACAACTGGCCAACGGGAAAATGCTGGCCATGAATGGACCTGCGGCTAACAACTTAAAAAGCCTCAATGGAACCATTCGCAGGGCAGAGTTTAATGGATCCAAAATGAGGCGTATGGGCATAGGTGCTGCTCAGGCTATAGGCTTGAGTGGCAAGAACACGGACCCCTTGGACGTAACTTTGTTCGGCGATATGGACGATTCTCTGGAAGATCTCGTTCTTGGCCATACTCGGAACAGTGTTGGTGGATTATTTATGCATAACGGGCTCAACAGCTCGCTAGCCTTCGAAGCAACTATCAAGCGACTGATAGGAGAGATCCATTCTGTCAAAGTCGAAGCGGCAAAGATAAAAACAGTAAACAAGCTCTTGCAGGATATCAAAGCAAAGCAGGACAAGTCGGCACAACTGGCCTCGTCTGTGCCAGAAGAGCTCATCGCCAAAAACTCATACATAGCGGAACTTGAGTCGAGACTACAGCATCAGACCACACTTGACAAGCTCTTAGCTGAAGAACAGAGTAGACGAAAGGTCCTCGAGCAAGAAAACAGCTCTTTGCAGGAAAAACTGAAAAAAGCTTTCGAGTCATTACCTCTGCCAGAGTCACCCCCTCCATCCAACCGGTCTATACCGCCGCCAGTGTCCCCCAGCGCACTGTCTACTATCGAGGCCCTTACCTCGGAGTTGACATCAACGCGAGAAAAGCTGTCACTATTTAAAATGCGTGCCGAGCAGGCTGAAGAAGTTTCCACGAGCCAGTCCGCAACGATCCAGGAGCTCAGACGATCGCTAGAGAAACTCCATCGAGAGAAGGAGATTCAAGACCAGATTTTGCTCGAAGAACGTCTCAAGAACCAGCAGGCGCTGCCGTCTGCGACCAAAGAGCTACATCAAGCCCCATTTAGCGACCGCGCTCCATCTCTCCCTGAGAACAGCGATCTTTCACCAACGAGGTCCCTAGCAACTGATGGCTCGGATCCTGTCACCACGTCCACGGGAAATCTAGCTAGCTCAGCCAGCTCTGGATCTACCACTAGCAGGATACAGACCACAGCAGGGCCGAAGCCGCACACCACATCAGCAAACACGACGACCATTCCCATGACCACGGCGCTTGGGGTGGTGGTTCTCGGCATCAGTCTCATGTCCTTCCTTAACAGACTCTCGCGAGACCGCTGACGTTCCTACCTCCATACTAACTATCACGAACCCGTTACGACCCACTTTAATAATACATGTACACAGATATTTTGTGCCTTTCGCTACGGAGCGGCCCAGGTGACTGACTGTATTGCGAAGCTGACGCGCTCGCGCAGCGAGCACATCGGGTCCGGGCAGCGCCCGGCCGCCGGAGGCAGCTCAGGGGTAATGCACAGCCGTGCCGAAATGGTGAAGATAGAGTCGACGACCGTCAGATCAGCTCCCATGTCTACGGCATGTTTGGGTTGAAGGCAGCTGGGATAGGATTCAGGGCCAGTCGCCTGGCGGCACGGGCGCCGACGTGGAACAGGCTGTTGGTACCAGGACGAATTGGTAGCCGCCTAATTACGAACGCATTTCAGCATGGCATGCCTCCTCCGCACCCTATGCCGCCAGTGAAGAAGGTGCGGGCTTACCGGTGGCCCATTATCCTGATGATGGCGGTGGTGGTATCAGGTGTAGCATTCAGATATTATACTGCACACAATTACCCCCCGGAAGTAGCCAGTAAGCTACGGAAAGCTCTGAGGGCAGAGCTGGACGGCGGCGGTAAAGGGAAGCCCGACTATAAATTAGCATTGCAATACTACTTGGAGGCCCTGGAACAGGCAGCCGGTATGAATTATCTGAGTGACGAATACACAGGACTTCAGATTAAAATCGCAGAAATGTATGAGAAACTGGCCATGAACGAGGAGGCCCGCCTGCTGTACCGTGAACTGGGAACCTCGTACATCCAGGCCCTCACCGACGGCACCGAAGTGCCAGCTGAGGTTCGACCCCATATTATCAAGAGAGATTTGAGGGTCGCCTTGAAAACAGCCATGTCCGAGGCTGCTACTAATCCCCAGGTGGCCAAAATGGGGCTGCTAGTTCACTTCACTATTGCTCAGATGGAGGTAGCCAGCCGGGATCCGGCACTCGCTGAGCTGATCAACAGCGAGAAGCACGGAGCCAACTTCAATTTATCGCTCCCAGTAGACGACGTGGCGTCCAAATTCGACGCAAAGGCGTGGGAGCCGTTTCGAGACGAGTTGTTCAGTGCGCGAGATAGTAAGTGTGCCCTCTGCGCCTCCGGCAGCCGGGGCGCTGCTCCGGACCCCGTGGCTCGCTTCGCTCGGACCACTCCCGGTAGGGGGATCGCTATCCGAGGCGGACGAGATGATGGGTGGGATGAGACTAACGTGGTTGCTAGTGTTTGTCGCGCTGTGCCTTGGAACCGGCGACATTGGCCACGCTCTGCAGACCAAGCTAGCCACAACCGAGTGGATGGCGGCTGCTGGATGCGACATTGGCGACATCCTCATGTCCTGTAAGTTGGCAAAGGAAAACGAAAACAAGGCAGCTGACACAGTCTCCTACTTGAACGCGGGAGCTACGGGGTCTGGGACAGCGCCCTAGTCGCCGATGGCGTTCCCGGGCATGCGGTGGATCTGGAACACCCTCAACTGGCCGAGGGGAAACATAGTAACTAACCATCTAGTTTACAACGTGGGTTCTATCTTCTACCTGCACTCAGAACAGCTGGAGCTACAGGAGGCGAGGCATGCTGACGAGAAGGAGGCCGCCAATTTACGCCAGCTGGCGAACGACTCGATGGGCTACTCGACATCATGCTTCAAGGTGATCCTGGACGCAGTGGAGAAGCTTCCTAGCAAGGCAAGACGGGAGTCCAACGTGGCTGAGGTACAGGCACTGTCGACATACGGACTGGGGGTCATCGCTCTGCATCGCGGTGACTACGAGAAATCCCGAGACCTGCTGCGAGAGTCGCGGCTTCGAGCCAAGGGATGCGAGTACGACGACCTCGTGGCTAGCTCAGAAATGGAGCTGCTGAAGCTCGACCGGATTCTGGCCGATATTGCTGCTGGGAAAGAGGACCCCAAGTACGACCCGCCGTCCATGGATGTGCTCTTCCTCAAGCCTGATAAGGAGGACCCTGTCGACCTCAAGCCTGCACGGGAGTTGTCCTCGAAGTAGTAGAGGGCACTTTTTGCTTACGAACAATGAAGCGCCCACGAAGTACACGGGAACGCTCGGCCTGAAATATACGAGCTCTGATGTGTACTCGAAGTGGTAGCTCGACCTGAAATGTATGAGCCCTGAACTTGTACTACAAGTGGTGGAGCTTTTCTCCAGTTGTGACTGGGGCTGCGCTCCAGTGTATACGTTCCGCAGGGCTGCTGCTTCACAAACTTCAGGTGGAAAATAGACAATAAATAAGTAGTATTATAAACAAATGAGAATAAATAATCATGCAAAAGGGGCTATGAGAGTGCGCACAGTGATGCTCCTGCCAATGCTCTGAGTCGCTGGACATCGCGGCTAGTTCGACAGAGTTGTCTTGAGCTTAGTCCATAGACTGGATGAGAATGTTGGTTGGAGGTCGTTGTTGAACTTGGTAGCTGGCGGCATCGATGACACCGGTGAAAGCAACGCTGGGCTATGTGGAGGAGAAGGAGGTGCCCTGGGACTATTGTGTCTGAAGGGACTGAATCTTCTTCGAGCAGTGCCGCCATTATCCGACTCAGCAGACGACCCAGAAAACATAGGCTGTAGCTGGTTCTTGCGAGCGCGGTCCATGATGTTTCCAGCGCCACCCCGGCCAACCGAGTACGACTCAGGCTCTACATCGAGAGCTTTGTGAGCTTCTTCCAAGTATTCTGATGGCGACAGTGTTGGCATTCTGTCAATAGGAATGTTGTTTCCCCAACCACCTCGGCCAGCTCTAAACGTCTGCGTTGGCGACGAGAACGTTTGAATAGGTGCCGGGGTACTGGGTACAGACTCGAGTTCATGGTCCGAACTACCAAGCTTCTTAGACTTGGCTACATAATTTCCGTAGCCTCCACGTCCTGTTAACGGCATTTTCGGTTAAAATATGATGATGTGTATCGTACCCAACGTGTTCAGTATTACAGTATTCGAAACCAGTAAATCGTTCAGAATAAATCGACAGGCAAATTACTCCTTTAAATGAGTCTCGCTTCTATTTATCTTTCAACACTAATCTCGCTGAATCTTAACTTGCAATATTTGAACGTATTGTCTAACAATAACCTTTAGTCCGTGATATAATTTCTCTTTTATTTAATGCTCTGACTGAGACGCTGAGTGCATGTCATGTGCTACCTCCTCATTTTACCTGCTGTATAAATTTTTGCCGCGACCTTGGCCCTTTACAAACCGAAATGGGTATGGGGTAATTACCTAAAACGGCAATAAATCAGAAATAAATAATCATACGCTTCGCATACAAGCGGGGGCTTGACCGGGTGGACCACTTAAACAAGCATGATCTGTGGTGTGAGGAGACTTCCACGCAGCCTGAGCACTGCATTACGGGTGGGTGGACTGTGTTACACTGGGAGTCCGCACGGAGAATGTGGGGTATCGTTTGCGGGGAACCTCAGCCATGGTCGGCCATCCGAACGCTGAATTATGAACATTACCATAACTCAATAACAGAGTACAATCAAGCTGTCGGCGGCGGCTAAGTAGACAGATCGTGTAGTGTCATGTCATTAGCGTGCCTTGTCCCTACGGGGTATCTTAGCTCGATGCCGCCTAGGTTTGACGCATCCCCTTGCTCCCGGCCTCTGTCACACTCAACAAGACATCATCTGCCGGCGAATTTTGTCATTTGGCACCGGGAGGGTCGGCAGCCCGGCAGTCCGCCGGCATCTGCTGGCCAGTGCAACGCCTGCAATGTCTTGTGCAACTATTCTTTCCACTATTACGCGGACTTTATGCCAGGATGCCGCAACAGCACGTGAACCCATGTAGCAAATCTTTCACGCCCAAACTTTTCTCTGGTGTCCTGGACAGGCGGTCGTGGTATTGGTATTGCACACTGCAGACTCAAACAAATTAGGAAATCATTCCGCGAACTGTAACTGTAGCATCCCATCCTGTTGCATTCGACGTTCCAGCCTGACTGGGTAAGGGCACAATCTGGTATTGAAAATTTTTTGGTACTTCAAAAATGAGTTCAGTTTCGCTAAGCGCGCTGCAGTAGCCGCCGCTCCCTTCTCCGACTTCCTCCGCGGGCCTCCTCCTCGAGCAGTTGTCATACTGAGCCTGCAAGCGAGAAACAGGATTACTGTGGCTAGCGGATGCGCAGCTGTAGAGAAAAACTGAATTGCAAGAAACCAATGCAGTGAACTTTGGGAGCTTTCTTGTCCTCGCAAGTCGCGAAGGCAAGTCGTCACCAAGTAAACGACCACATTCGAGCAATTCACTCCACTGCTTTCGCTGCTGTTCACTCCCTAATCACCGTCACCATCCCTCCCTGCTCATAGCCCTGTAGATTCTATCCGCCATAGACCGCAATTCAACCCTCCTATGCTCTCCACGCTCCCTTCACCTGTGGGCCTGCCAAACTCCACCAGCTCAGCGTGCACCACAAGCTCCTTACATCAAGCCCACACGAAACAATCGAGTAAAACAGTTGCAACTGTCACCGTTAATTAAACGGGGTACACGCTTTCTTTATATATATCTCGCTGCAACCCACAAACGCACTCTTTGGGCAATGCGCCCGTGATTATCCGTATCAAGCGCATATTTTTCACTGATAACACAGATAAGAACCGCAATCCACGTTCATTGGTCTGATAGGATCCAATCCAATGCAGCATTGACTGTGTCCTAACCCTGCACTAATATCTCCGATGCGCAGAACCTCTCTTGTGGCTAGGGTCAGTGCTGCAGGGTCTGCCACGCAGGGCGCTCAGGGGGCGGTGAACGTCCGGCGGCCGGGGGCGCTATGAAACCCGCTGTGCTCGCTTCGTGAGTAGCGTTGGTGGGCTGGCCTAGCTGGACCCGAGGGCCGTGGCAGAACGACTGGATGGGAGCTGGGTGGGATGAGCTCATCTCGTCCCGATATTTTAAGAGGGAGGGATAGCGCCGTGCGAATCGGAGTATTCTGGATCAACTTCGCCAACCCCTGAGGCAGCTGCCAAACGCGAGTCGAAGAGCCGAGAGATGCCACCGACCGGAGTGTATGACGAGATAGACCTGGCCGAGGCGCCAATGGCGCCGGAAGACGTGCAGAAGCGGCTGGACGAACTCCACGCGGTAGACAACGTAAGCAAACGTGGCCAGGTGGCCGCGGGCCTCGACGAGCGCAGCGAGAGGAGCAACGGGGTCCGGGGCGCTGCCGGAGGCTCAAACCCTCCATACACTAACAGCCACCCCAGAAAATTATCACACTGATCGAGACGGCGTCGAAGGCCATTAGCGCGCTGGAGGTTGGCAAGTCGGCCGCCAATGACCTGAAGGTGGTCGAGGCGAAGAAGGACTTCGAGACGTCGGCCAAGTCCTATTTCGATCTGGTCGAGGAAATCACCGTCAAGTTACGACGCGAAGTCCGGCTACTGCACTACATGTCGAAAGAGAAGGTGCTACCGCTGTCGCTGCCCACGAAGGCCGTCTGGCTGGGCAAAGAGAACGAAAAGGAGACCTGGGAGAGCATCGACCAGTTGCTGGGGGCGCACGACTCCAAAGACGGACTCACCCGCGACGTCGAGTCGACGACACAGTCCGATAGCAACTCACTGCACGCTGCCGAAGCTGAGTCGGGCGTAACTGCAAAGACCGAGTCTGCGACTGAGACGCAGGTCAAGTCAGAGTAGACCGTGGCTCATCCCTAGCAGACTCGAGCAGAGCATCTGCTGGCACGCCTCCGGCGGTCGGGACGCTGCTCTGGACCCCGTGCCTCTTCTCGCTGCGCTCAAGGAGGGCCATGCCACCGGGGGTGGCCTCCTGCGAAGCAGGAGCTACGGGGTCCGGGGCAGCGCCCCGGCCGCCGGAGGCATGGTCCCCATTTATTTATTAGCCTGTAATGTCATGAATGCAATTAATCGATGCCCAGCATGTGTGTTCTAACAAGTGTGCTTTGCTGGGTGACTCTTGGGGAGGGGTGAGAGTTACCTGTTGGCGCGCACAAACTCCGCCACGAGGTACAGGCTTCCACAGACGATGGTGCTGTTACCCGAGGAGGAGCTGATTTGTCTGGCTCGCTCGATGGCGGCGCGGATGTCCCCATCGATATGGGTGTTGAACTGGTCAGTGAATGACTGAGCTACTTTCACAACTTCACTGGCGTCACATGGCTTTACCCAGGGCATGCCGTCCACCTGTCCGAAGCCGGTCGCAATGACGGTGTCCCCAGGCCTCACGATTCGCTTGAGGATCCCTTCAAAGTCCTTGCCTTGAGAAAATGCGACAATGAAAGTGACACATGACGAGGTGCTACGTGCCTCTTCTGAGTCCGCATGCAACCGCACTGACTTATCTATATATTCCGCCAGCAGGTCTGCTGCTTGGTTGTTGTGAGCTCCGTCCAATAGCACTTCAAAATTGCCCCCCATTTGTACCCACTGCAGACGGCCAGGCCATTTCGTTTCCTTGATACCTTGTTGAACCACATCATTCGACAGTGGAAAGTGCTTCTGGATCTGAAGAAGGGCCTGTAAACTGCAGGACAGATTCGACATCTGATAAGAACCTAGAAGTGGACTGGTCAATGGGTCTACCTGAAAAGGCGTACTTGAATCTTCTTTTCTAAGAGGCTGTGCTATCGTCAGTTCAGAATGCTTTGCACTAGCAATTTTCTTTATCTCGCTCAGCACGCCGGAGTCGTTGGTTCCATCCAGAACACAGGGCACCCCCTCTTTGATGATGCCACCCTTTTCCCGGGCAATTTCCGCCAGAGTGTTTCCCAAGAAGTTCTGATGGTCGAGTCCAATTTTGGTAATTACAGAACAGAGAGTTTGCGACGGTGACAACACATTCGTTGCATCGAGCCTGCCACCGAGGCCGACTTCAATCACCGCCAGATCAACCTTTTGGCGGTGGAATATCTCAAAAGCAATGACAGTCAGAAGTTCAAAATCTGTCGCTTGGATATCATGTTCTGAGTCCACTCGAGTGACTTTTTTCTCCACTTCGAGGAATAAGTTTTCCAGCACAGGCTTGCCGTTCACACTAATACAGTCGTATCTGTCTACCAGATGAGGACTGGTGAACCGCCCGTTCGCGATCTTGGCCCGCGTAGCACAGCTCGAGATGTATGCGCACACCGACCCCTTGCCATTGGTGCCTGCGACATGGACGGCCTTCCACGACAGGTGAGGATTCCCAAGAGCGGCCAGTAGCCGGACGACCCTTGACAGTCCGAGATCTATCATCGCTCGCTACCAGGGGATGATAAACATGAGAAGTTCCCAAGCCGCGCAGCTGCATTTACCGGCCGTCGCTGCGAGGGCTGCTCCAGACCCTGTTCTGTTGGTTTGTTGCACAGTTACTCCCTATAGCAAGGACCGGAGATGGCGTCTCGACTCGAGTGCAACGAAAGGAGCAGCGGGGTCCGGGGCAGCGCCCCGCCGCCGGAGGCATACCCCCTGGAAAGCGATAGCGGCAAGGGTAAGCGATAAGACGGATACAAAAATCCGATCTCGTGAAGCACATCAACCCGTGGAAGTACATGTCCAGGCCGAGAAGATGGGGTCAGAATGATAATGAAGCGGTTTTGCCGGAAAGCGGCCTATGGAGACCGTTTAGCTGTTATTCTACGGCCTGTGTGCCGGGAAAGGAGGCTGCATTCCCAAGCATTTCGGGTTAACGATGCCGAGCGAGATGCGCCTCGCCAGTCGGATGTGTTTGTTCTGAACTGGAACCCGGAGATACGACGATTCCAGCGGGATAATAATGACGTAAACACGATGGAAAATGAAAAACATTTTAAGCGGCCGCACGACTTGAAAAAGCTATTTCGAACGTCAGAGGAGCTGGAGATAGATAAGACTGTGCGGTTGTTCGAGGCCAGTCTGAGAACAGGGCAAACAGATCGAGCTCTTGAACTTGTGAAAACCATTTCTCAGAGTAGCGATGCGAACTGCGAAGCGATTGCCGAATGCGGCGCCGTCTGGATGAGTACATTGACGACAGTTGAGGAGCAGATATCAGTGCTAGACCGGTTTGTGGAGATGCTTGGTCGCGATACTAGAGGCTTATATAGACTGTTTGCATTTTCGCTTCACACTGCATGTGGAATCGTAGAACGGGAAGAGAGAGTTCGCTCAGTTGAGAAGTTACTGAAGCTGTGGGACTCTCGATACAAGAGCGCTGCAGACGAGCTCGAATGTGTGTTCCGGCACAATGACATTGTTACCTACGCGGATAGACAAGTAGTAGAGGGGGTAAGTAGTAGAGTAAGATTACGTAGAGAAGCGGGAATAGACTAACGATTCAGGTTATAGAGAACAGAGTTGTGCAGAATGTCATTAGAGAAGTGCGCAGTAATTTCAAAGATTACACGTGCATTGGACAAATATTCGACGATGAAATTGAGCATATTGAGAATATTTGTTCCATGGCCACCATTAAAAATTCTACTAATGTTTATGGAAATCTGGACTACATGAAGCTGTACGACTCGCTTGACAGAGCAGGGAAGACTGCTTTTGAACGTGTATATGAGAAGTTCAACCAGCACAGAGAGAAGCACTTGGAGACCATGAGTGTGCAGTACGACCAGCCTGCAATGGAGGAGTTCAAACAAGGGCAAATAGACAGCGGAGTTAGTAAGGGAAAGAGCTCAGAAATCGTATGGAGTTGGAGACTAGCGGGCGAAGAGTACTTTACAGATATTCTAAAAGAGGAGCGGAGAGATCACAGTGACCCAAAAGACCTTGACCAGAGTTTCACTAAATACAAGTCAGTACTCAAAGTACTTAAGCCCTCTTTACTGGCCAGAATTTTAGCAGAGGAGCTCTTTGGCTTTGTTCTTAAAATGCACAACAAGACCGAAGACCACAGTTATTACGTTTCGCAGTTGTCACTGATGCTTGGCCGCCGAGTTGAAGAGGCATTCAGTAAAATTATCATGGTAGACCACTATAAAGCGACAGGTGACCTGCATAATACTGCCAAGCTAATGCTGACTAGTAAATACAGATCGAAGTACTGGTTACATAGTAACGAGTCGAAGTGGACGACGTTCGACATTGCGACGGTCGGATCAAGTATGTTATCTGTAGCTCTCAAACTATTCACAGTTGGGACACGTAACAGACACACAGGACGTGTTGAAGAAAGACCTGCTTTTTGGCACTCGATGAAATTAGAGAAGAACCGCAATATTGGGGTAATAAGGATAAGTGAATCGCTCATGGAGAGTATATCTAGAGATGGGGAGAGCAACCCAGTTAGCATAAGCCGCTCACTTCCTATGCTGGTTAAGCCGAGACCTTGGACAGCTGTCAATGAAGGGGGATATCTGTATTCCTCGAATTCTTTGCTTACGGGCGAGGTAGTTGCGAACGAACAAGCTGCGTATGTACAAGAAGCTATTGCGAGGCGGAAAATGGAGAGCTTTTTCGACAGTCTGGATGATATTTCGTCGTGTGCTTGGGGTATAAATCAAAAAATGCTCCAAGTTATAGAACAGATATGGTGTACTAAAGAACCATTTCTGGATATCCCCGGTGAACCACTCGATGTCGATGTGGTCAAGCCGGCTCCGAAAAAGCTAAGTTACCACGAGAAACAGAAGCTCATACGAGAGCGAGTGACTTTAGCGAACAAACGGACGGAACGTAACAATGTTGGGTCCGCACTGACCGTAGCCAGACTTTTTGCAAAGCATGGGGACCGCTTCTACTACACGTATCAAGTAGATTTCCGGGGCCGAGCATACCCCGTGAGCTCGACCATATTTGTTCACTTGGGCCAGGACTCGATCAGGAGTCTTTTGCAGTTCTGGTATGGCAAGCCATTGGGACCTGATGGATTGCGATGGCTCAAAATCCACCTGGCAAACATGTATGGCGTTAGCAAGATACCAAATATTTCTCGTGAAGAGTTTGTGGATACTCATATCAGCGAGGTTATTGATTCCGCCGAAAAGCCTTTGACGGGAAACAAGTGGTGGACTCAAGGCGAGAATCCCTTTCAAGCACTCGCTGCTTGTATAGAAATCAACGAGGCTATCAAGTCGGGCCAGCCAGAGATGTACCTCTCGAGGCTTGCCATCAATCAGGACGGGTCATGTAATGGTTTACAGCACTATGCAGCACTTGGAGGAGATGTAGGCGGAGCAGCACAGGTAAACATGATTGCAGGCAGAAACGAGCCTGGAGACGTTTATTCGGAAGTTGCCAGACTTGTGAATGCGAAAATAGAGCAGGAAGCACTTGACGGTAAGGAGATTGCCTTAGAACTGAGGAACAAAGTAACTCGGAAACTGGTCAAGCAGCCGGTAATGACTAGCGTGTATGGTGTCACCAAGTACGGCATGGTCAGCCAGCTTGACGAGCGGTTCAAAGACATGAATGTTGACGCAGCCAAACGCTCCAAGTACAGTCCTTATATTGCAAAGCATATTTCAGAGGCTATTAGTGAACTATTTTCGGGGGCTAATGAGATCAAGCAGTGGCTAAGCGAGTGCACGGTCCGTATATCTGAATCGGTGAGGGCAGACGTTTATAGAAGAGACAACGTCAGCGACAAGGAGTTTATGAACAAGCATGTTACAGCTATGATCTGGACGACTCCCTTGGGCCTGCCTGTAGTACAACCGTACCGACAGTCTCAACAAATGGTTGTCCGCACCTCAACGCTGCAATCCATGAATCTGTACAATCCATTTGCACTCAACTTTGTGGACAAGTCTCGACAGAGACAAGGCATTGCGCCGAACTACATCCACAGTCTTGATTCGACGCATATGCTGATGACGGCTCGCGAGTGCGCTAGGAAAGGGCTCGCATTTGCTGCAGTTCACGATAGCTTCTGGACACACGCTGCCACCGTCTTGACTATGAACCACGTGCTTCGACAGCAGTTCGTGAAACTTCACAAAAACGATCTCATTGAGTCTCTACGGAACGAGTTCCTCGCGCGCTATAACGGCTACCTGCAACTCGTCCATGTGCCCGTCTCGTACAAATCATACGAACAGATTCAGAAGCTTAGGGGTGACGGAAACAAAGAGCTTGCCAGTCTTCGGCACGAGCTGGTCCTGGAGCTGCGCAGATTCAACGGCGACAGCTCTCTGGTCACGCCGTCCACAATCCTACAGCGCAACGGCGAGCTCCACAGATACGGCCGGGTCGGCGGCCTGGCTGGCGCATTCTCCCTCGAAGGCGCCCCCCTCAGCAAGAAAACTTCTCTCCGGGCGTTCGTGCCGCTCCAACTGCCCCCGGCCCCGCCCAGGGGACCCTACGACGTCTCTGCCGTCCTTCACAACGACTACTTTTTCAGCTGAACCCGTCCACATTATTTATTCCCTATTTATTTACATCTCATCCGTACGGCAGCCCGCTCAGCTGGCCAGCAGGCTCGCGAAGCGAGTACAGCGGGATCTGGGGCAGCGCCCCGGACCCCGCAGTGCTCCGCAGCGGCGAGAGCCGGCGGCCGTCGGCTTCTCGTATAGTTCGGAAGCGGGAAAGGACCGCGGCTGGATGCATCTCCGGAGCGTTCAAGGCCGGCCGACCAACACACCGCGGCCGCCGAGGCCGAGCAGGACCAGCGCTTGGCAGCCTGGCAGGGCTCGACCCTGCCAGCTGGAAGACAAGGACTGGCTTTTACAGTCCTGGCTATAATTCTGGCTTGAGGTCAGGTTCGGTCTGGCCGGTTGGCTTGTCGTTCAACCCCTGAAATATCTGGATATCGGACCGGTACGGCGCTAGGCTCCTTTGCGTTTGGCAGAAATCCAAAGTCCCAACAAATTCAGTGCTTGTTGTATGCAAGAAGGCAGAAATGAAGTTAAAACTTGCCGTTTCGAGGCCTGAAATGCAGGCCTATGCCAGGTCTGAGCAACACTCCGGTGATGGAGATGAGTAACGAACGGCCGGCACGCGTCCTGTCAGCGCGACAAGTCGTCGGGCCGGAAATTCTCGGATGGGCTCGCCAACGGCTTGCCTGCGCATTCCGTGCTAGAGCACTCGCTGTCCGAGTCCTACCCTTTGTGAATAGGCCTACGTGGGTACAGAGAGCCGGAGTTCCAAAAAGCTGCACAGAAAGTACCGGTACGGATATGCATATATTTTTTTATATCCTGGCAGAGCGGTACGTTCTCGGCTGCACTGCTAGCATGGCATGTCGACTAATGTTCATGAACCTGCCGATGTATGCACCAGGCACGGTAAAAAGAAAAACTGTTGGATTCAGCATGGAAATTAAACAAGACCCCACAAACAAGCAACAACTTTCGTGGTGAAAAAGAAACGTTGGGCCAATTCACAAGAAAAAAATATTTACAGTGGATAAGTCGTTTGTAACTTTGTATTCACATTATCCCAGTTGGCTTGCGGTTCTATAAAGTAGTGAAACTGTATCTTTTGTGGTCACTGATCTCGACTTGATTTCCGAGCTTCCGATCTGTGCACAGTTTGATCCGTATTGATCCGAGTAGTCAACCCGCTATTGAGGTCTGATCCCTTCCTCCGTCAATTGACCGACTCATCGATATCCTTGACTTGAATTGCGCAATAGAATCTATCCGGAAACTCTTTTTTTTATAGAGTATTGTTCACTAGGCATCTTTCTGACCTGGTCCTCTTAACTTGTCATTCTCTGCCCGTTCACCTGTAATTACCTGCCCGTTTTCCCTTGTCGATTCTCTTCCCGTTTACCTGATTGCCCACCCGTTCACCTGTTCGCTGTTATTTCTTGTTTCGCCATGGGTAACATAACTTACCAAGGCTCGGCCTATATAGCCAGTCCCCCGACTCACATCTTCACGCTGCCTATTGGCCTGGACCTCCCTCCTGGGCCCCCTAGTCACACTTTTTTGGCTCGTCACTTTGAATCGTTGCTGGATATCAAGGTGCCCATCACCATTGCCACTGTGTATGCTATCAGTGTCCACCTGGCCAACCATGTTCGCAAGACCAACAAGACTCCACTGTCGATTACCAACACCAAGCTGTTCAAGGCATTCGTTCTGGCTCATAACATTGGCCTCTGTGTCTACTCAGCATGGACATGTGCAGGTATGACAGCTGCTATCTATCGCACTGTTTTCGAACTCACCAAGGTCGGCATGTCTGCCAGCACTAGCGGAGAGCAGGTGGCTGACTTCTTAAGCGGCCAGGCTGGTCTCATTGGTACTAGCAAGAGAGGAAGCTTCTGGAGATCTTTATGTGATTTGAATTCTGGTGTTTGGGAGCAGGGACTCAACTACTATGGCTATTTCTTCTACCTGTCGAAGTTCTACGAGGTCTTTGATACTATCATTATTCTTGCCAAGGGAAAGCAGTCTTCTCTATTGCAGACTTATCACCATGCTGGTGCAATGATGTCCATGTGGGCCGGTATCCGATTTGCCTCGCCTCCAATCTGGATCTTTGTTGTCTTCAACTCCCTCATCCACACCCTCATGTATTTTTACTACACCTTGTCTGCTCTCAAAATCAAAGTGCCCAAGGCTCTTAAGAGAGCTTTGACAACGGCTCAGATCTCGCAATTCGTGTTTGGCGGCTCATTTGCTGTTCTTCACTTATTCGTTTACTACTTCAATCCCACCACTGAGAGCTACTGTGCATGTCTCAAAGATGCTGGTCAAGGATTTGCTCTCTTGTTTAATGTTGTCTATCTGGCTCCCTTGACCTACCTTTTTGTTAACTTCTGGATTGAACAGTATGTTCGTTCTTTCAAAAAGAGCTCTTTTAAACCGTCTACTGCTGCCTCCTCCATTGCTGAGAAAACCAAATAGATTAATTCTTGCGTAGAAACAATATATTTCCAGTTCTAGTTTAACTTAGCGCAGCATACGCTACAATCTGCCGTATACTACAAAAAGGGTCAACATGGGCCCACGCCAGCGTCCGATGTCCATGTACCTCTGTGGAGTCCGGACAGAAGCTGCTGGGTCTGTATAGATTTCGATGATTTCAGCACAGCACTGCGTTTCTGGGACCCTGCATCTGATCCCGAGCCCCCACCCGAGTGACGTCACGCCTGCCGAGTCGCGTTCGATAAGAAAATAATAGGGGTACATACTCTTATCAGTCCCGTACTCTTCGGGAACGGGAACTGCCAACTACTACGAAGAAGCTTATTTATCTCGCACTCCGAGTGAAATCACTCTTCTGACACGGTTTGCAATAATCGTTAATATAAACACAAGCTCTAAATCATCATTGTATTCTATACCGAAAGGTTAACTCTAGTCTAGTCTTGCTAAGATTTGCTCAGCTCTCATTCACAAACTCTCACTCTCACTCCCACGGCTTGGGGAACAGGCCGTGGAACATAAGCAATTGTTCGGCTTGAAGACTCGAAAAAGAGAACAAAAAGAAAAAGAACACAAAACTCTACGATAACTGAAACCGGTGGTTGGCATTGATTCCACACATTGGATCTCAACGTCAGTCAGTGCTTTGTATTTTATTCGCCTTCGAGCATTCACATGATATATTTCAGTATATCATCCAGATAAATCTCCCATCGTGAGGTCGTCATCAGATCTTGATTTACCTCTTTACGAGGAAGCGGTGGTCTCTGATAGTAACCCGGCCAACCCTTTCAGTGACACCAACGCCGCGCCACACTTTGACCCGGTGTCGAACTCTGCCCAAAACAGTGAAAGACCAGAGAGTCTTGATATTGACGACACTTTTCTTGAGCACGAAGACTTTGAAACAAGTCGCTTTTTGAGATTAAACTCTGGCATAAGCTCCAGAAATCCGACGACTGCCGCTAGTACAACTTCTTCGTCGGGGCAAAAAGGTTCTGGTCAGGGCTCTGCGTCTTTTGAAATTAAAATTCCTCATCCTACTAAGCAACCTCCTTCATTTGGCGATCGTGTCGTAGGCTTCATCATGACGGCTGGCCGCAATAAAGGTACCGGTTTAACCGGCAAACCGCTCCTCTACTTCACAACGGTGTTTGTGTCTCTGGGGGTGTTTCTCTTCGGCTATGAACAGGGTGTCATGAGCTCAGTCATAGTATCGGTGTATTTTAAAGATTACTTTGATCAACCTACTAGAGCCGAGATCGGTACCATGATTGCCATACTCGAAATCGGCGCCTTAATATCATCATTAATAGTAGGTAGAGTCGGAGACATTATTGGCCGACGGAAGACAATTCTATACGGTGCACTTGTATTTGTAGTTGGTGGCTGTTTCCAGGCCTTCTGTCCTAGTATGAGCGTGCTAGTGGTTGGACGGTTCATATCTGGTATTGGCGTGGGCATGCTGTCTACAATTGTACCTGTGTATCAGTCCGAGATTTCACCTCCCCACAACCGTGGAAAACTGGCCTGTATAGAGTTCACGGGCAACATTGTCGGATACTGTTCTTCAGTCTGGGTTGACTATGCATGTAGTTATATTCAGAGCGATATGGCTTGGAGATTGCCCTTATTTTTACAATGTGTGATGGGTATGCTACTTTTACTTGGATCACTAGTCATTGCCGAAACCCCTCGTTGGTTACTCGACAATGATTACGATGACGAAGGAATGGTAGTCATTGCTGATCTCCATGGCGGAGGAGACATTTATAACCCTAAAGCCCGACAGGAATTCAGGGAAATCAAAGAGGCTGTATTATTGCATCGTATTGAAGGTGAAAGAAGTTATTCAGATATGTGGCGCAAGTACAAGAAGCGTGTTCTCATTGCCATGTCGTCACAAGCATTTGCTCAATTAAACGGTATCAATGTTATTTCTTATTATGCACCACTTGTTTTTGAACAGGCAGGTTGGGTCGGCCGAGATGCCATTCTCATGACAGGTATCAATGGTATTGTTTATATTATTTCGACCATCCCACCATGGTACCTATCTGACAGATGGGGCAGGAGAGTTATTCTTATTTCTGGTGCTATTGCCATGGCCATATCGCTGTCGACTATTTCCTACTTCATGTATGTCCAAGTTTCCTACACTCCTACCATGGTCGTCATTTTTGTGGTCATTTACAATGCGTTTTTTGGATATTCCTGGGGTCCCATCCCATGGCTATACCCACCTGAGATCATGCCACTTTCCGTTAGAGCAAAAGGTGCCTCTCTGTCCACGGCATCTAACTGGGCTTTCAATTGGCTTGTAGGGCAAATGACACCCATTCTTCAAGAAAAAATCCAATGGCGTCTATATTTGATGCACGCCTTTTTTTGTATTTGCTCGTTTGTCACAGTCTACTTTGTATACCCCGAAACTATGGGTGTCCAACTGGAAGATATGGATTCATTGTTCGGTGATAAGTCCATTCGATCTTCCAGTGCATCGAGCATAGATACCCAATCACTGCTCTCTCATGCGAATGATGATATTGAGCAGAATTATTCAGGGCCTTCTACGTCACAGCCCTCAGCGGCTGCAATTGCTCGAGGTCGAAGTATGTCTGGAGGAGCAGGACCATTTATCTCCAACTCGACGGCATTTTCAGCTGTGGTGGGTCCATCTGGAAGTGTCAGTGCAGCATTGCGAGACGAAGAAGCGGGTGAGACGAGCGAGCCACCAAAAGAGCAAACCACGGCTGGAGGCATATCCGGCTTTCTGTACAGAACATTTATTGGAAAGGATAAGTCAAAGGTCAATAACCCTGAAGACTACAAGCCTTTAAATCGAAATAACGAATCGCCATTTGAAGAAGATTAGCCCCGACTATTAAAGCTAGCAGAGAAGACATCTCGGTTTGTAACTCGAGACAAAAATATAAGATATACAAATTTTTGAAGTCATTAATAGATAATTGTAAAGCATGCACTACGGATCAGCAGAGACGGTTTTTGCGCCGCCATGCCGCTTTTTCCGTTCTTTGTGCGTGTCCAACTTATACCAGTCCAATATCCTATCAGGAGCCAGGCTCCTTCTAAAGCCAATAATCTCCTCCACTACATCTTCAAACTTAGCTTCACTCGCCTGCAGAGGTTTAAGGTGTTCTACCAGTTGCTGCTTGTACTTCTTCACTTCCTCCGCGGTATTTCCAAGAGAAGCACTACTTAGATACTTTAGTATAACCTGGTCTATAACAATGTTAGTATGCAAGCCGCGAAATCAAGCTTTCCCAGTATGAACTATCACTCACCAGACAAGGTAAAATCTTTAATATGCAAATCTGGGCAATGTTGCTGAATGCAAGCATTCCCGGCGCTTTCGTTTTTACAAAACAGTCTGTTCTCTATATCAGGGATGGCATGGGCACTGTATGTTAGGGACCTGTGGCCTGCACTACCAACATGATCCAGATAAACAGGACTGAAATGGAAAGACTGGAAGAGCTTCAAGGGCGACTCATAAGGTGTGAATTTCTTAGCTGTTGCCTGCAGAATGATCACGTTAGTAACTTATTGCAGCGAGGTAATAACTACAGTGATGTAATGCTTTGCACAATTTCTGCTTTCTCTTCACTAGAGATCAAAAACGACTTCATTCATACCAGTTTCACACCCATAACTGTCCTCGTTTCGGATTCACTACTTATCACTTCTTTTCCTTCGGTAATGGTAGGTGCTTCCTCAACGTTAGTATCCACGACGTCCGAAGACGCAGAGATCTCATCCCGATTTTCTTCCGCGCCTACTGTGAGAGGCAGACCTGCATCTGCTTCCTGTACGTCGTCCCCAGCATCATCCGAGTCACTATCGGACAATTCGATCACTTCGATTGGTTGAGGCGAATCCTTTGACTGGTCATGATGACGAAGGCCGAGCGATGGCTTCGTCTCTGGCTCTTCAGAGCCGAGCGACTGCTGATTTGTGGTCAAACTTTCATCAAACGTGTCGACATGATTTTCGTACACAGCCTCGATGTCAGAGGAATTTTTCCCTACATCTTGGTCTGAGTGATCTGTCTGCTCTTGTCCGACAGCAGAAGAGGGCTCTGTTTGCAAATCTGATATATTCACAGACTTCTCGACCGTCTTTTCATCAGAAGTCTCGTCCGGAGAATTGAGCAGTTCCTCATCCGTACGTCCCTGACGGCCTGCGTCATGTTCTTCGGTGAAGGATGGATCAACCTCACTGTAAGCATCATCTTTGGATGATATTTCCAGCAGACTCTGAGCTAATCCTGTTTCCTGCTTTGAACTGTTATTGTCGAGACCATCAACTCGAGGGCCCTTGCTGTGGTCCATACCAGGAGATTCTAGATGGTTATCCAATACTTCTTGGACTGCGCTTTGGGTGGATTCATGTGATTCTTCCGATGACATCTCTACATCCATGCCAGCCTCGTGTCCCTCACGAATATCCTCCACATCGGTTGTTAGAGCGTCTTTGGAGACTGGCCCATCCGAGCTTTCAATCTCCATGTGCATCTTTTTCTTAGCATCCTGATTATCTGGTCCGGGGCTTAGAGGTCTCTTTCCACGCATATCGTCCACATTCGCACCCGAGTCCATAGATTGTGATATATCCTTCGCTTTTTCGCTTGATGCAGTACCCTTAGAAACCGCGGAGCTACGCAGCCGCCCCTGAAGTTCCTTGATCAGTGTGTTAACCTCATATTCTTCTTCGTTTATTGAATCCAACTGTTGTTGTACTAGGTCAGCTTTACGACCGATCAGGTCAATACTCTTCAATTTTGCCTCTAGCAACGAACGCAGCTGATTTACGTCCTCACGAAGCTCAGATATAGAAAATTCACCGAGATGTTCTTCAAGAGCAGCACGTTGCTTCCTGACAGCCTCATGTCTGCGTAAAACTACCATTAACGTTTCTTGGATACTTTGAAAGGTCTCTGAATCGTCGCCCTCCATAGGAGCGGCCAATATTGTACCATTAGACGTGACGGGATCGGTCATAGGTGTATCTTCCTCATACAGATGATCATCACGGTTATGTTGAAGAACATTGCGAATGTTATTAGTGTGAACATTTGAAGTTGTGCCGTCCGGTAAGCTTGTATCACGGTTTGCTATCATTTGTTCCAGCTGCTTCAGTTTTTCGCTTTGATTGCTTGCTGCGTCTTCTGAATCCGCTTGCCTGGAGTTTACCTGAGAAGGCGTATTCGCAGGGATGTCTGGTATGTCCGAGATTACAGGAGGATCATCTCGGGGTGAATAGCCGGCACTTTGAGATTCTTGAAGCTGCCTTAACTTTTGCTGCATAGTTTTAATCTCTTCCAGCTTCGCCTGCAATGCAGGATTAGGAGTTGTTGTTCCGGACGATTTCCTCGAATCTACATAACGACTTCTACCATTTCGCAAGTGTAAAGGAAGTGTGTCACGGTGCACCAGTTCCTTTCTCAATGAAGAGCCATTTTCATCCTCGTTGTCGCTGCCATCGCTGATTTCGAATACGAATTTCTTCGACCAACGATCGCTGCCAAACTTCACTGGCTTTTGGGAGTCTGCAAAATCAGCTTCTGCAGATTGAGCTCGAACACGGACTGGTTCTTGGTAACTATGTGATGGAAAACTCGAATTATCGTTGCTCAATGTCCGAGATACAGACTCAGTGACAGTGTGAGGGTCGTGTGGTATAGCTGTCCGGTCGCTGCTAGATTCCACTTCTCCTTCCTGAGTCGGAAGCGAATTCGAAGGTACAGTAACCCCAACAGCCTGGCTATTGAACTTGATATAATTTTCTAGTGCCACTGGGACTCCAATGGTCTTAGCGGCCATTTGACGAATCTGCATTCTAGCTTTCCCTCGTGCCGAATCGTGGTACCTCGCTTTAGCCTGGGCGACCTCATGCTCGGAAACAGGCACCTGGAAATAGCTGTAAAGGTCTAGTAGAAAAAAAAAGTCCAAATTTGAATGCACCAACATCTCTGTAAATGAAAGTCCGAGTTCTTGTAGATCACGAAACGCTTCTACTGCCTCTGGGGTGGGAACCTTCAGTTTCTTCTTCTTGGTACTTTTCTTAGGTGGCTTCACTGTGGGCGCGAACGGTCCTGGTCCAAGAAAAGGGGCTACGTATGGTAGCAGGTTCTGAACGGAGGAAATATGCTGAACTGGAGCTGAGGCCAGAGACGAAGGCATCGCGTTTATATTCGGGGTGGCTGCTGACGAGTTCTGGTCAACAGCCGATTCCCCATGTGGGGCGCTCGTCACTGGCACATCAGCAGCAAAAGAGCTAGCGCCACTTGTCGTCTCCGCGACTGATTGGCTATCACCCATGAGACCCGCTAACAACTGTGGGATTTCGACTTTCGATTTTCAAGCCGCTAAATACTACCAGTCAAGCACGGGTGTAATGAATCATGTAAAGGGCAAAGTATAGCGTCATCTGCAGAAGCATATATAAATTTCGTGCACACTATAAGCGCATATGCTCATGCTATGCTGAAGCTACATGGGCACGCCCCGGCGGGGCGGAGACCCCGCTGCTCCTCGAAAGGAGGGCTATCGGCCAGCTGAACCATTTCGTTGAGGGCACGTAGCAGTGGCGTCCTCGAGCGCTGCGGGGCAGCGCCCCGGCCGCCGGAGGCGCACCCGCCAAGCAAGTTCAGGTAAGATTAAATATAAGATGCTAGTGGTCCTCCAAGCGTTTGAAACATGCGATGAACTTGGATCCCTTGTTGCGAGAGACCTTTTTGCCCTCCTCGGTCTCAGTGGTCATGACCTTGACACAGATGTCCTGCTGCTCCCATTCGGCCGGCAGGCGCTCGAAAAGCGGGTGTGCTTCCAGGTGCTTGACCATCCAGTCGTGGAGGTCCTTGACGTCGGTGATGGTGTAGACGATTCCCCCTGGTCGCAGCACGAAAGCGTACTCTGATAGCAGTGTCGTTGTGACGATGCGTGCCTTGTGCTTGCGTTGTTTGAAATGCGGGTCGGGGAAACAGAAGAACATCTTCTCCAGCTGTCCTTTCTCGAAGAAGTTCGGCAGGAACTTCATGGCATTTCCTCGTAGCACCGCGATATTTTGATACCCGACGCCTTCGTTGGCATGCTTCTTCCGTAAGGCAATGATTCGGTCCTCTACGTAGTTGGTCACTTGCACCCGGATTTCCATGCCCAGAATTAGCTTGTCTGGCAGCTCAGGCGACAGCGCTGTCAGTAAACCTCCAAATCCGCATCCGATATCGGCAATCGTGGGCTTACCCAGCTCCGGCTTGGTCTCTAATATCGGGTACAGGCACTTCCAATCCATATCTTCCGGGCTCCTTGGACTGTCAGTGTTAGCGATATTTTCAACTCTAAACCGTGTGGTCATACGTCATACTCACTATTCTAATTGATGGTCCGAAAATGGGTTGGAGTGCGCCCTTTGCCGGTAAAACCGTTTCTACCTCGTTAGATCTGGGTCTGGCTCCACCGGCCGGGGAGCTGCCCCGGCACCCGCAGCTTCTCGAGCGTAGCTCGAGGAGAGATATTACCGGTGGTGGCGGTCTAGGCGCATTTCCGTTTCGATTCAGGCTATGCCAAGTTTAAGGCATAGAATGCCAGCCGGCACTCTGGTTCTACTAACTCTGGGTAACTCGACCTCGCTATCATCGACATCCTCGAAGCGGGCCTTCTTCCTGTTCTGCTCCTGCTGCTGTCTGTAGATCTTTCTCCGAGTCGCCTCGTCTAGTGACGCGCTGGAGGGCACGGGCGAAGGTGTGTCCGACATTGTGTCCAAGTAACGGAGGGTGCTTCAGCACTCTATCGGCCTTCGGTCTGGCCTCAAGGTCGAGAACTGAAAACTTTTCAGCCGTACATGCAGGCACACGTCAAGTATGCATGGTCTTCAGACCCTGGCGAACTCCGATTTAGCTTAACATAGTTACGAGATAATTAAGCTTGGGCAAAGAAACTGCCATATAAGGCATCACTACCGAATGCCCACCGAATGCGGCATGACAAACAGCTACCTAACCATCGCACATGACTTAACCCTTCTCCGCACGGTCTCCCGGCGGCGGGGGGTCCTCTCGAGGAGCAGCGGGGTCCGGGGCAGCGCCGGGGCCGCCGGAGGCGTGGTCGTCGTCATCCGGCGCGGCCGCCGGACTCGGATTGCCAGTGACGGATTCCCAGTGGCGGAGCGGCCAGAAGCCACGGAGTCCGAACTGAGACACAATAGGGATATCACGATCTTGGAGTTCGCGCCCAGAGGATGCATTATCTCGGCCAAAAGCTCACCCATTCGGGGGCCCCGACCCACCTGCTTCTGACGATTTTGGGCTTATTGGGTCGAAAATTACTACAGGTGGCTGGATTATAGGGGGCTTGAAATAATGCATGTTCGCCGGATTACGCGCTTTTATGTGCCCTGATGCCGTAATGCCGTTATCACTATGCATGGCCCGGCCCCCCACCCGCCCGCTCTAAGCAATCTCAATCGAGCGTGATAAACGATAAGAGAGTGACAATCTCACGGACATATATATAGAGAGCGCCGAGCCCTGCTCGGTGTCTGGACAAGTTTGCGTCACAGTAAGGTTTAGTGGGCCAATTGGATTAGTAAATTGAATTTAATTGGCGTGCAATTGGGCTGTGAAATGGTCAACATGGAGGAAAAATCGACTCTCGCAAAGGGAGACGTTCTTCCTACTGCCGAGCGAGCGCAGGACCTGGCTCCTGCGGCCCGCAGAAGTGGTCTCAGCAAGCGAGTCAGGGCAATCGTTGCGCTCGTAGTCGTAGGCTTATATCTGGTGGGCCATTGGGCGTATACTTCTCCTGGCTGTGCTGGGGTTTTGGGCCATGGTCATGGTCATGGCCACGGCCACGGCCACGGCCACGGCCACGGCCACAAGAAACATCATTCCAAGAAACCGGCGCCGGTGGACGAATGCCCTGCTTTGGAGAAGCTCACGCCTGGCGACGACGGTTTCAAGGGCCCTGAGCAGTTCTTCACCGAGGAGTATAGGAACTTTTCGCTCAATTCGTGGGCTGGAGCTGTTCGTATCCCGTCGATTAGCTATGACGACCTGAAGGATGTTGGCCACGATGATCGATGGCTTGTCTTTGGCAAGCTTCACGAGTTTCTTGAGACCACATTCCCCTTAGTCTACGAGAAGTTTGAAGTTGAGTATATCAATACCTACGGTTTGCTGCTTACTTTGAAGGGCACCAACCCTGATCTCAAGCCAGCTATTCTCATGGCCCATCAGGATGTTGTTCCTGTACCCGAGGAGACAGTTTCCCGCTGGTCGTACCCTCCGTTTAGTGGTCATTTCGATGGACAGTACCTGTGGGGAAGAGGCTGCAGTGACGACAAGAACAGTCTGATTGGCATTTATGAGGCGGTTGAAGCTCTGTTGAAGGAGGGCTATGAGCCAGAAAGAACGCTCATTCTGTCTTTCGGTTTTGACGAAGAGGTCAGTGGTGGCCGTGGCGCTAAGAACATTGCCAAGTATCTTGACGAGAAGCTGGGTCCCGACTCTGTCTACTTGATTGTCGATGAGGGTGGAAATGGCATCCAGAACAATTTCGGCTCTTGGTTCGGTTTCCCTGGTACTGGTGAGAAGGGCTACTTGGATCTGAGAATTACTCTGACCACTTCTGGTGGTCACAGCTCTGTCCCTCCTGACCACACTGCCATTGGCATTATTTCCCAGCTCATTACTGCTATTGAGGCTGCTCCTTATGAGTCGGACATCACGAAGGCTAACCCCTTCTACTACCACCTACAGTGTTTGGCCAAGGAAGGAAAGACCTTGAGCAAGAAGCTCAAGCATGATATCCAGAAGCTCGACCAGAGTCGCTCGGCCAAGAAGAGAGTCATTGCCGAGTTCGAAAAGACTCCCCCTCTCAAGTACGTTATGCGGACCAGCCAGGCTGTTGATATTATCAGCGGTGGCATCAAGATCAATGCCCTTCCTGAACAAGTAGTTGTTGATGTCAACCACCGTGTCGCCGTGGAATCGACTCTTGATTTTGTCAAGCAGAAAGTTGTGTCCACTGTTGAAGCAATCGCAAAGGAATTCGACTTCTCTGTCGATGCTTTTGGTAAGACTGTCTACGAGTCTTCTGATTCCAAGGGCACTTTTGACGTCAGTGCTCTGTCTGAGCTTGACCCAGCCCCGGTTACTCCCATTCTTGACAACCCCACCTGGGACCTCGTTGGCGGCACTCTCAAACAAGTGTTTGAGGACGTAAATGGCGGTCTTGTGGACAGTCCTATTACGGTTGCCCCTAGTATCATGACGGGTAACACTGATACTAAGTTCTACTGGAACCTCACCAAGAACATTTACAGACTGTCACCATTTGTCGCTTCGTCCTCGGCTAACATTCACGCCATCGACGAGCACGCTACTCTTGACGGCCATGTTCACGGCGTTGCTTTCTACTACAACTTGCTGCGTAACATCAACGCTCAAAAGGAGGATTAAGTACTTTATTTGATAGCTTGTGACGACATATTAAGGAGGATGTGCCTTCGACGGCTGGGGCTCTGCCCCAGACCCCGTAGCTCCTCGAGCGAGGCTCGAGGAGAGCTACACCAGGACCGAGAGGCTCTTACTGTGGCTGTTGTGTGCTGAGCTTATTTCTTGATATACTCCTCGAACTTGGCCTTGTACTCAGGTCTCCATCTGCTTAAGGCCGGTCTTCCGTGTAGAATATCGTCGAGGTTGTACTGCATACGTTTGTAGTCGAGGTCGGTCGTGACCTGATTGTCCTCGCACAGTATGTAGAATTCGTCATTGGCGAGGCCCGTCTCGAGTCTCTCCACGACTTGCTCTGGGTGCCAAGCGCCCTCGGGTTTGGAGGTCTGGGTGGTTTCACGGTCTCCGGTCAGGTACGTGTGAGTCCAGCCGGGGATAAGGAGATGCGCCTCAGCTTTTGTGCCCTGGAGGTCAAAAGACAATCCTTCGGCATACGATTTTACAGCAGCTTTTGAAGCGTTGTAACCGGGGTTTCCAGGAGGATTGGTAATACCCTGCTTGGATCCGGTGATCACAATGTGCGTCTCAGAGGTCTGTTTCTTGATGCCGTCCACGAAAGCAGCAGTCCCGTTAACAACGCCAAAGAAGTTCGTTTCAAACAGCTCTCGGACAGGAGCAGGGTTGTTAAAAGCAGATGGTCCGCCAATGCCCGCGTTCAAGAATAGCAAGTCCACCTTGCCATACTTCTCAATGACAGACTTTTCGAAGCTCTGCAAGTCGTGCAAGCTGGAAACATCCCCTGAAGCAGAGACGACATCTGTCTTTCCTTCCAACTCCTTGACGAGCAAAGAAAGTCTCTCCTGGCTCTTATCAAACAGAGCCAGTTTGACTCCCTGGCCGGCCCATTTGCGGGCAGAAGCTCTGCCGATTCCTGTCGCTGAGCCAACAATCACTGCAACGCTACCTGACTTCAAAGAGAATGGCATTTTGGTCAATTTCTGTCAATTCCTATCAATTCCTATCAATTGTGACGAATGTGGGATACGAAGTCGTCTTTGCCCCTACGGTGCTGGTGCCTCTTAGGTTATAAACATGTAGCTCGCAGTCGGGGAAAGGCGGACATGCGGAGAAGTAAGCATCGAGCGTCCGTGGGGGTATCTGTCCATGCAAGTCGTCCCTGCGTCATCAGGCATCCCCACTTCGGTCCTGTTGCACACTCTCTGATTTCAATGTCACGTTCCTCGTCCATTCACGTATCTGCGCTGCCTCTACTGCCTAACGGTCTTAGGTTCTGCGATTGGGGGGCCGAGAGACCCGGCACAGCGCTTGTGGCAGCTGGGGCGCTAGACCTCGCTGTGCTTGGTTCACAAGTGCCCCTCCTCCTTGGAAGCTACCCAAATACCAAGACCAGAGAAGGGTTGGAGTCGTAAATCTCTAGCCAGTATTTTGATGTCACTTGGACGCACTTGGACGCCCAGTCTCTGAAGCTGTTTCTCAGGGCCCCACAAAGCGTAGAGCTGGTCCTCTATGCCTCCGTCCGAATTTTCAGGCTCAGAACTGTACACCCAACTAACTATGTCTCTGAACACTTCAAGGGCGCGTTCTGAGCTGCAATCCAGCTGTTAAGGCTTATATGAATTGTCAGTAAAATTATAGATATGGCTAGGATCATAGAGTGCTGCCTGGATGCACATGTTCCTGCAGTCCAAATGCAAAGATCACCATGCACGGCAAGCAGCGAATTCTAGTACAGAGAGGATCAGAAATAATTAGCGAAACTCACAGGTCGTCAGGCCCCTTGATAAGTTGTACACCAAGTATTTGCCATGTCGGTAAATTCCAGTTTTCGACGGGGTCTCTGGAGGCGACGAACCAGTCTGTATGACTTTGGGCAGCTTGGTTGGCGGGCTCTCAGTTCCAGTTCGAGCTGGCTGAATACTGCGGGTACTCGGAGATTTCATGATTGCAAGTCTCGCTCAGACAGAGCAAGCAGTAAACAAACCAGTCATAGCAGCACTACCACATCTTCGAAGAAGAGCACGGATATCCTTCTAGGGACAAGTTCGAATAATACACTGGCCAAGTTCCTCGCAGAAACAATAAATGCAACTGGTCCTATCTCTTTGGCCAACTACATGAAGCAGTGCTTGACCAACCCTACTGGGGGTTACTACATCAATAAAGACCCATTTGGAGCAGGAGGTGACTTCGTAACATCACCTGAAATTTCCCAGATGTTTGGAGAGCTGGTTGGAATATGGGTACTCGCTCAATGGATGAGTCAGGGTCAGCCGGCCAAGTTCAGACTCGTCGAGTTCGGCCCGGGTCGAGGCACGTTAATGGATGATTTGTTGCGCGCTGCCAGATCGTTCCCACAATTCAACGAGGCCATAAAAGAGATATATATGATTGAAGCCAGTCCTACATTGCGAAACATGCAGAGAAATTTGTTATGTGGAGAGTCGACCATTTTAACCCCTGCCGATACCGGATTCAGAGGCACCACCAAATGGAATAGCCCGATATTTTGGTATGACACTGTCAAGGAAATCCCTCGTGATGACGTTGCGACCTTTATTATTGCACATGAGTTTTTCGACGCTCTTCCTATACTCCAATTCGAGAATACTGATAAAGGGTGGAGAGAGCGAGTAGTTGACTGCACGCCTTTCGGCCGAAGCGGACTTGGTTCTGCTAGTGGCGCATCTGCTGGATCAGCTGCTTTGGCAGTGGCTTCGGGTTCCAGCAGTGGGCCAGTGAATTTTCATATGACTATTAATCCACACTGGACTCCATCGAGTAAAATCGTTCCTCAGACACATGAGCGGTACTCGAAACTGCCGGTTGGCTCACGAGTGGAGATCTGTCCTGAGGGATGGGAAGTGTCGTCCCAAATGGCTGATATAATCGCCAACCGTGGCATTGGAGCCGCCTTGATCATCGATTATGGCCCGTCAGACACTATACCAGTCGATTCATTACGTGCTATCAAGGATCATAAAATTGTCTCGCCATTTTCGTCTCCTGGAGAAGCAGATCTCTCTACAGACGTTGATTTCCAGGCGCTGAAGATAGCAGCCCAAGAGTCTCGCTCAGTGGATGTGCATGGTCCTGTGACCCAGGCTGACTGGCTACATACCATGGGAATAGGCGCCCGAGCCACTGCCTTGGCCAATGGCCAGGAAACGGACGAGGGTAAGAAGCGTATCTCTCAAGCTTATGAGCGTCTAGTGAGCAACAATATTGGTGGCATGGGTAAAATATATAAAGTCATGGCCATCACCCCAGAAGGAAGTCCTGTTCCTGTCGGATTCGGTGGTGATCTAGTATAATAGCATTTTTTACAAAGACTTTTTTCCTGGTGCCTTATGGCTGTTTTCCGCGAAGTTCCAGCTCCAAGGGTAAACGCTGCCCCAGGCTATACAATAATGCCTGAGCAGCAGATTGAGCTCCTCGCGCTCGTCCAGGAACTCCAAGCTGTCTATGCGTTGGTTGTCGGACGAAGAAAGCCAGTTATCATGTATAAACTCCATATCCGCAGCACGAGACTCTGCCAAACCCAGTCTTGCTAGCCGCTGGACCTGCGATTCTAGGCTGTGGTACTTGTTCAGAGTAGGCAGTGAGATCCCCCGCATCGCGAGATTCTGAGTCATGACCCTACCAAACTGGTCTTCGAGACCAATTGGCTCGTATATAATGCATCCCAGACTGTGGAAGTTAGAAACAAACCACGAGAGGACTGTGGCAGATTCCGATGGCTCCAAGTAGCACAGACAGCACTCGCTAATCACCAGAGTATCTGTCTCCCGCTCCATACCTTCCAGCAGTTGAAAGTCATCGGACTTGATTGATCTCAAGTCCAATGCATGCAAATGATACTTCTCGGAGTGGATTTCGTTCTCCGAGCTGGACATTCCCATCCCTATCACCTTGGCTAACCTTGCGTCGGCCACTATGGCCGACACCTTCCTGGCTGTGCTGACTGGGAAATCGATCTCGTGGTATACCAGCCTGTCCGTGGCCACATATCTTGCCAGCAGCTGGAACGGCCTGGTATCGGATCCAGCGCCGAGTGATATAATCTGTTTCCTCTGGTTGTCCTTGCTGAGAAACGCATCGACCAGCAGATCAATCGAGTTCACTCGGATGTACGTGCCTGATCTGTTAGAGCTGACCCGGGTGTGCCTCTGGCAGCTGGGGGCTGCCCCAGACCTCGCTGCTCCTCTCACTCCGTTCGAGTCGGTCCCCATACTCAGAGGGTACGCTGAACTTCACAGGGAGTGGTGGCTCCGCGAAGCGGAGCACAGCCGGCTGGGGCAGCGCCCCAGCCGCCGGAGGCGCACAGGGACCTACCTCGGTTTATAAGTGGGAGTTTCGGAACAAAAGCGCCAGTAGCAGTGCGGCCCTGCTGCGCTGTGAACTGTGCGACAAGCGGCTCGAGGAACGGATCGCGTTCTTTGGAGATATAGCCCTTGAGGTAGGCCGAGTATTTCGAGGAGAGGGCGTCGAGGTCGGTTGACTGGATAATGCGATCGCGCTTTGGAAGCCGCTGCGGCCCTCCTGTTACAGAGCGTAGCGAAGGCTGCATTGGCTCCTGTATGAGTAAAGCGCTCGGTTTGGGATCCGTTTGAGCTCGCTGACTCAGGTGGAATTTGCAGGACGTGGAGAGACGTATCGCGAACTTTGCACGAGCTTCTCAGGGGTAAATCGACCCTTACCGCGAAATCACACCCGGTTCTAAAGAACAGACTTTGGTCAGCTCAACTGTCTCAAAAACCTCTATTTAATTGGTTGGCTGTACGCGCTTTCGCCTCCGTTTATATGCCTGGGTGGAAAGGAGAGTTGTGTTCATGATCCAGGGGCCGACTTATCTCGGGTCGTTATGCTGCTGTCCGCCGAATATAGCATTTCTGGGGTAATCTGCACACATGCATATGCCAGATCAAGACCTGTTTCAGTCATACTCGTTTCTGTTGTTCTCACGCACCTTCTCATCACGATACACTTCAGACCTCTTCCGATAGAACGCTTATACCGTTGCTGGTAGGCTCTTTACTGTGATAGGAAATAGACCAAAATGGCTGCCAGCTCATCGCTTCTAGTCCACAACCAGCGCTCTCTAGTGAACACTATCATGGGACTGCTGAAAAATGAGCTCATAACTAAATCAGCAAAGGGCTTTCTGGCAGCGTATATTTATGTTCTTGTCCCACGGTTTATTGCTATTATTTCTCGAGGAATCCGCAAGAGGGAGCCGGCAACTGCTATTCTGTTTAAGATCTTTCGAGCCCTGAAACACGCTCTGCTACCAAATAGATTTCCCTTCTTCGTAGGCAAATTGGTTGCTGGTCTGTATCTTTTGAACAACGTTCTCAAACGCACTAGCAAAGGTAAAAAGAATCCTCAAAGTGCATTTTTCATATCGGCTCTGACGTCTAGTGCCGTGTTCTTCTGGAGATACAAGCAGAATCTGGCCAAGAGCGACGAACTGCTTCATCGCCCCGATCTCAGCGATACAGCTGATCTAACTACGCTGGCACTTGTGCGTGCCTGCGATTTGGCAGCTCATACCTTGGCCGTGAACTACGGTTTCTCATCTGACAGGTTTCATAGATTCGCTGATATTACTCTATTTACAGCAGCGTCGTTCGTGATAATGTTCTCGTGGTTCTTCTACCCTCACCGTTTATCCCCTTCATATCAGAAATGGATTACCCGAGCCGCGAACATGGACGATGACTTTGTCACTGCTCTGAGGTACGTGCGCAACGGCGAAGTGTACTATAATTGTGACCCCGAGACTCATCCACACCACGATATTCTTAAAGCCACCGCTGAAAAATACGGATTTGATCCAGCTTGTGCTGATTTCTCGTCGCCAGGCCCTATTCCCTGTAAATTAGTGCATCAAAACAGCTTCGATAACTGCGAGCTTCACGCTCTCTGGAGATTTTACAGAGGTTTTGTAACATCCATGTCCATTTATCTCCCACTGAACCTCCTGCTCAGCATCAGATCTAAGTCACTGGTGAAAGCCCTTCCGAGAATCATCGTAGGCTCCTCGCGCTCGTCTGTGTTTTTAGCAGCCTACATCACCCTCAACTGGTACTCTGTGTGCCTCGTGCGTACCAGACTTGGCCCCAAACTCTATCCAAATGCCACCCCCCAGCAGCTGGAGGACACCTACGGCCCCGGCCTCGGAGCCCTGACTTGTGGACTGAGTAAGTATGGCAGGTGGCGGCGACTCGCCTCTGGCGGCTGGGGTGCTGCCCCAGACCCCGTTGTTCTAGCTTCACTCTCGGAGACCGGGCGCATAGCTGAAGTACTAACTATACAGGTTCCTTGGTCGAGAATGCGCGTCGTCGCGGCGAGCTGGCGCTGTTCGTTGCCCCTAAGGCCCTTATCGCGCTCCTGCCTCAGCAGTTCAGCAAGTTCCACCCTAAATTCGAGACGCTAATTTTCTCGCTAAGCTTTGCCCTTCTTGCCCATGGCACGCGCAACCACCCTGACCACGTCCGCGGCTTCTTCCGCAAGCTCCTCCAACTAGTATTTTAATCAAACCGTCGAGCCTCCACCCTCCTTGAGCGCAGCAGCTCGAGCAGCCCCAAGGCCCGGAACAGCGTCCCGGCCGCCAGCGGCATGCCCCTTCCATAAGAAATTGGTAAATACGATATTAGATTATTTATATCTATCAGGGTACAGCCTTGGACATCTCGATAAGTCTCTTGACACCGGTCATCCACTGGCCACACTGCTCACTGCGGGTGGTCAGGATGTCGATGTGCAGCTGAGTGGCAGTGTCGTAGTCCTTGGCGACCAGAGATTGTGATAATACAACTAAATCATTGACTGTCTCGTCGGAAAGAAGGTCCTCGTTGTTGAGATGATCAAACAGAATGTTCAGTCTCTTTTCAGCGTCAGAAACCTGTCTCTGGAAGTTCGCGGGGATGACAGGTTTGACCCGAGCTAGCTCATTGCTGAGGATGTCGAAAATGGGCTGTCCGCTGGCAGGAATGTGACTTCTGTCTCCAGGAGGATACTTGGGAGCAGGTGGTTTTTCTTCCACTGGTGGTGGAGCAGGAGGCTCCTGATTAAATACTTGGGCTCCCGCAGTTGGAACCAGGTTTCTACCTGGCGACGGTGGCGGGGGTACTCCATAAGCCACGCCACCTAGCTGAGAAGTGCCGAAGTTATTAACGCCTGGAGGTGGCTGCTGGAATTGGTGCTGTTGGCCAGGAGGTGGTGCGTAAGGATTGGAAGCCCCAGTCGCACCGAGTCCTTGCTGCTGAGCATTGGGCGACGGAGCATAGGGATTGGCTGGAGGAGGAGATACAATGGATCTTCCAGGAGAAACAGCGTGGTCATTGAATCCGCCATAAGGAGAAGGCACTGGAACATGGCCCTGAGGAGCGCCTGGAGCAGGAGCGTATGGGTTAGAAGCAGCAACTTTTGGAGAGTTTGACACAGATTGACGCTGTGGAGCGCTGCCCGTAGGAGGAGGTGGTGGCACAGCTGAGAATGAAGGCTGTCTAGAACCAGGATTGGATGTAACTGGAGGACTGGAGTTCAGAGGTTGGTTGGGGAATGGGCTGGCAATAGCGGTGGCCGAGGAAGGAGGTCTTCTAGGCGCTCCAATGGCGGAGACGGGTAGATCGTTCCATCCTCCAGCATTTTTCTTGGGTGGAGGAGGAGCTGCCGATGAGGCATTCGCAGAGCTCAATGCTGTAACAGGAGAGGCCGAAGAGCGGATACCCGATGGAGGAGGACCTGGGATCTGGGGAGCAGCAACGGGTACTCCTCTAGCAGGTGGTTGCTGGTATCCCTGGGGTTGGTAGGGGTTGGGAACGGCAGCTGGAACATTTGCACCTGTGGCAACACCAGCTGGAGCATAAGGAGAGGCCACAGGCTGAGGTGCAGCAGGAGCTGTGTTGGGAATGGCACTAGCACTTGGAACTGGAGGGGCATTGGAATAGATCGAAGCAGCGGCAGGTGCACTAGTGTTGCTAGGAATAGCACCATATCTAGATACATGAGCAGATCTTCCAGTAGCTGTGCTGGCAATAGTAGCAGTCTTCTTACCAGCTTTGGCAAGTCTTTCTTTCTCTAGAGAAACACCTGGATAATGCAATGGTAACAAGTCAAGATATTTCTTAGCCAAGTCAAGCAATCCTTGAGACGCCACGATATTAGCATAATCTCTGTAAACCTCGTACAACTGATCCAACCCACTACTGGTCGCAGCGCTGTTGGGGTTGATCTTGGCAGCTTCAGTGAAAACCGTAACCTTTTCAATAAACAAATGTAGAGCCTTGACATGGGCAGAATACGAGCTTGCGGCGCGCTTGCTCTTGAGTTCCTCTGTCTCGGTAGCAGGTATCTCGTCAAGCCAAATCGAGGCTGTCTTTTCAAGACTGGACCCAGCAATGTAGCAAAGTAAAGCATCATTACGCAGCTTGTCGGCTTCTTCAGATGATTTATCTGCGACTGCATTTCTTTTGGCAAACAAACGGTCACCAAGCTTGGTAGACAGAGCTTGGAACTCTCGTTCACTCGACGAGTGGATTAACAGGGCGTTGATGGTCTCGTGCCACTCGTTGGTATCCGAGTTTTCGACCAAATCTTCAAGGTTCTTGTCATTCACAGCCGCTAGCAGACGGACAAACGGCTTGGATTCCGCATTTTTGTTGATATAGAAGTTCTTGACCTTGTCCTTAGTCTTGTCGTCAGCATATAGAGCCAGCAAAAAGGCGTCTGAAAGGTCACCATGCTTAAGGGCAATATCGACCGCATCACTGTATTTGCCCTTGAGAATGGCTCTGCTGATAGCCTTCTCCGACTCAGATTGACCGTTTGAAAACAGACTGAACGAACCAGCAGGCACATACTTGACATCTGAAATTGACAATGAGCTCAAGAACTCGTCGTCTTCATCGCCCTCAGACTCCTTCTTATCCTCCTGCCCCTCTCCACCAGGCTCTTTGAACTTTTCTTCAAAGAGAGCGGCAAATTTGCTCTTGCTGTCACCGGTCTTAGCCAATAGTGCTTGGAGGATGCTCCAGTCATACTTGTCGTTTCCCTCCTTGACATTTTCTAGACGATCAGTAACCAGCTTGTTGATATCATTGGCTTGTAATGCAGATGCAAACTTGGACGTCTCTTCACTCAAGCTTTCGTCTTCAACAAACTTAGAAATTACAACTGTCGACGACTTTTTCTCATCTCCTGTGGTCTTGACGGAAACTATCTTACCACCGAAACCGAACGCAGCAGAAACCGGTCTAGCCAGCCACTTAGGAGCCTGTTTCAAAGTGAACGTAGGATGTAAGGTGTCTACGTACGAAGAAGGGTTCCAAAAATCATCAGGAGAACCAGACTTTTGCTTGGTCTCGGTCCTTTCAACGGCACCGACATCCTGAAGGGTCTGAACGATGATTTTGCCATCGAACGAGGCAGAAGCAAAAATATCAGGCACCTTCGGGTTGAACTTGGTCTTGAAGTTCCAGTTAACGGCAATGGGGTACTCGCCCAACTGTTCGCCAGACTCGGGATTCCACAACAAGGTGCGGTTATCCTTGCCCCCAGAGAGCAGCAATCCGCTGTCTTGTTTGCACCAGTCAAGCGACAGAACACCCTTTTCATGGCCACGCAAAATCTTCTCGGGCGCATTGGCATTTCTCAAATCCCAAAGCAAAATAACGGGATTGGCATCATCAATCGAGGCAGTCATGAGCTTTGTCGAGTTATTGGGGTGCCAGACAACACTACTGACAGCACTTCTTTGGCTACTACCAGTGTTTCCCGGGTTATAGTACAGGTGAAGAACCTCTCTCTTGTTCTTCAAGTCCCACACAGATGTGAATCCCGTATTACCACCTGTGGCCATGATATGAGCGACGTTATTGTTCCAAGCCACAGTCTCAATTTCATCATGACGACTGGATTGAGTACCGGGCGCAAATGGAGAGGCAAACTTGTTGATATCCCAGATGAACACCTCGCCCTTTGACCCACCCGACGCTAGTAAATGGCTCTGGATCGGATTGAAATCAATTGCCTTGATTGCCGCGCTATGTCTCTCCGACTTTTCAACCGGAGTGCTGATACCCTGAAGGATATCTTCGGGCTTCCACACCTGCAAACTACCTGACTCTAGCGCACCAGCAATAAATCCCTGGGGATTAGTGGCCGAGGCTCCGCCCCACGCAATGTCATAGAATCTACCTGTTAGTCTAGTGTCATGCGTGCTACATGGGATGGCCAAAGTTCGGGGGGCGCCTCCGGCAGCCGGGGCGCTGCCCCGGACCCCGCTGTTCTCGCTCCGCGAACTGAAACTTCTGGAATCACGGTTCGTAGGGCGGTGTCCAGATTCAGGGAGTCCATTATTGGCATGTTATAGCGACACTGCTGTACTTACCTGGCATCTGTGTCAATTGATACCTTGGGGTTCAATTGGAACGACTCAGGAGAATGGTTCATCAGAGACAGGTCCCACAACTCTAATTGAGTCGTCGACGAGAAATCCTCGTCAATGGCACCAGCTACGGTACCAGTGACCAGCAACGGTTCACTGGCACTAGGAGACCATGCAAAGGTCGAGGTGCGGGGGATTTCCTTGAGCTTGACCATGTTGTTCAGGGCCGTGGATTGGTCAAGAAAGCTCTCTCACGCGTTTTGTTTGGTCAATCAGTCAATTCAATCCGGATACAAGATGATGAACTTGGATTTACTATCGACCGCTTCCACTGCAATAAATGTAAGACTGCAAAAACTAAATGGTACCAGCTACGATCGAGTGGTTGTCAATATATAATAGAAGCTTGTGACACCTGGCAGAAGTCCCAATAGCAATGCGGCGCCCCCTGCTTTTGGGCGACTGGTCGTGGCGCGTTACCCCTGCGAATGTTATAAGCTGCGTATTTTGACCAGGAAGGATTGGTCTGTATCGATTAAACTGGTTCCATCCGAGCCAGGTGAGGGCGATGAGTGAAGCCATTTCCACCTCTCGCTCTGGTAGGCTCGATCGCAATGCTTCTGCTGCGGAGATTCAGAAGAATCAGTTGGAGAAGCTTTTGAGTGGCCAGGTGAAGATAGGGCAGCGGCCTAGTGAACGGCCTGGCCCAAGCGGCGAGTTCCAGCAGCCTCCCGTGGCTGGATCCACTGCTGCTGCGGGATCTGGTGATTTCCATCGGTATAATTCTGGCAAGCGGAGGGATGTCGAAAGGTTGCTCGAGGAAGAGAGACACATTCAGCAGAAACAGGCCGGTGAAGACTTTGAAAGAAAGAGGAAAGAAGTTGACCAGAAAGATAATGCAAAGACAGCTAAAAATAGAGAGCGACGAAAGAAGCGAAGAATGAAAGAAGGCAAGGAAGGTGACAGCAAACATAGCAGTAGCAATGCTGCACGTCACATCGTAGAGCGACCTGTCACGAGTGATGATGCCTCTAGTCCGAAAATTAGAGAAGATGCGGATCAAGTGCTGGTAGTCGAGTCGGAACTTTAGTCTGTTTACTAATTGTCGATTTTACTGCTGGACACGGACCCAGAAATGGATGAGCAAACACCATATTTACATTATTTGCATACCTACTTCTCTATTATATGGACAGATACGGTAATTCATACGACGTTGTTGTTATGAGTCAACTCTATCCTTTTTCCTCTTGACCTAAGTGTCTACTCAATCCACAGTGTTCATTTGTGAACATAACTACTTCTTCCGGTACTTTCTTTCTTTCTTTCTTTCTTTCTTTCTTTCTTTCTTTCTCTCTTTCTTCCTTCCTCGCGTGACTCCACATTGGTAAGAATTTCTCCTGACTATTTTGGGTGGTGACATGAATATCAAGGATTCATCACAGTCGAGTACCAATCTGACAGAGAACGTACGGTCAGTCTAATATGTCAGTCCGGCCGTTGTAAATATAGAGCAAGGCGGGAATGCTTCCAGTCGTTGACCTGAATATCTGCAAGATAAGAGTGCGATGGTGCATGCAGCTGCATACGATCGACGTCTGCTTGTCTGCATGTTACTCGTGTGCTTCTTTCACTTTGCGGACAAACTAGAAGTGCTAAATAGGCTATCATTATATATGAGACGGATTTACTAAACTAGCCGCCTAAATTCAGCTGAAGCATGGCCGTGACTGGTGGGTTATGCGCATGGTCGGCAGTGACGGATAGTTAACACGTACGGCATGCTCAGAAGTATAAGCACCGTATTTCTTATTTCTGAAGCGCTCTCTTTTCTCATAGCCTTGTCTGCACCAATAGATAAATTTGATCATTTACCAGCAAAAATTCAAGTTTTGAGCAATGTCTGTCAACTTACCTTCACCCTCCCTCTCTACAGGCTTCAAATCGGTTCCCGTCCATCGGAATTTTAACATGGAGGCTCCCACCATGTTCCCCTCTGCCCAGTTTACCGATTCAGTAATCTCTGATACTACTGCCACTTCTGACTTGGTTGCAGGGACTAGAAAGCTTCCTGACAATGCAGCAAATGAGTCAGTCACCTTGTTGACGTCGCGGAATATTATATTTATCGCCGAGGCAGCATTTTCCTTCTATGATAATGGCAGTAGATGGCCACGTGTACCTACCGATGAAGAAATATTGAAGATGAGGGACAGGGGAGCTGCGTGGGAAGCAGAAACTTTGTGCTTGACACATATTTTATCTTCGGCCCAACACCTCCATGGTAATGGCAGATGCTGGTGGTTGCCACTACAGTTACTCTCAAATGTTTCAACGTTTCGGATGCCGTGTCTAGCCTACTGGCACTAACTACGGCCAACTATATGCTACAGCATGGTACACTTGAAGAGAAAATTGAAACGTTTTCTGCTTCACTTGTCACAGCTCTACAGAGAGGCCCATCTTTTATTCCCCCTAATCAAGATGAAGTGGCTCGTCTTATGAATGAGGAGTATGCTTTGGGTTTCGCAAATAGGGGATACCCAGGTGATGGTGAGGCTTTGTCTACTGCTAGATATGTTGTCGCGATAATTCATATTTTGGGTAAAACATTCCAAAGTCATTGGGACGACACCATTTTAGAAGCCAACCTGCACATCACTGGACGCCAAAGAATTGATGATGACGTAAAGGCTGAGCGAGAAGCCGACAACCAACTTGCTCAGAGGGTAGCGAGAGCCATTGCCCGGTCTATTCGAAAGCTGCCCCAAGCGCTACAGCATCAGCAACCGCAACAGCAACAGGAACAGGAACAGCAGCAGCAACCAGCAACAGCAACAGCAGCAGCAACAGCAATAGCAGCAGCGCTTGCTGGAACGAGAAGGCCCCAGTGCCAAAGTGGGGCTCGCATGTTTCTGTTGCAGGAACGGAGTCAGAACCGACCGAGCCAAGAGTTTGAAGAAACAGACTGAACTGTAAAGTTAAATGTGATTCATAGTTAGATTTATTTAATAAATTAATTTTAAAGCTCGGAAGCTGCTTCGCTTAAACTTTTACTCTGTAGACGCTGCGCATACTACCTTGATCACGAAGGTAGTCTACTTCTTAAGTTGACCAAGGCGGTTTCAGTGTTTGCAGCGCCCGGAGTGCTGCTCCATATTCCGAAATTCCTCTAGGGTCAGCCCCAGGAGAGGCTGCTGGCGAAGTGACGACCACGTGTCCGGACTCAGCGTGTTCACTGGAGACATCTCTATCCATCCTCAATAACTGGTATCGTCGCCTGACCAGAATGGCTGGTCAAATGCCATTGTAGCTGTCACTATTTCAGATACTGCGCCTACTAATTCTCGTTGATGGTGGAAGTCCTCTCATTATTGTGGTTACTTTCCCAGCACTTTCTGAATGCCTCCATTTCAGGAATACACTCGCGCCAGTTCTTCTTCTCGGCGTGGCAGTCCGTCAGCGCCATATTCTCAGCCGAGCACCCAGTGTCGATGATTCTCTGATCCCTAAATATCAGCTTATTAGCTCCTGCCTTCACAAAGAGGTTTTCAGTACTCACCACTCATCTGGCTGATCATCATCCTCAGCCCCAGCCGACCGGCTTTCCTGATCTTTGGACATCTCCTTCGAAAAAACGTCTGTGATCATGCCGCCAACATGAGCAATTTCACCATGAAGGCCTGTGCCGCGCGTCCGAAATTGCGCGTGCTTGTTACCCCTGAAATCACCTATCTAGGAAGGACCGCCGCGCATCTCGTATAGCCCCCGGCCGCCGAGAGCTGCCCAGCTCCTCTCGCTTCGTTTAAGTCGGGCCACTTCACATGGACCAGCTCCGGTGAAACAGAAACTAGGTGGTCCCCGGCCGCGTCCCGTCTGCAGGATGCTTGACAATAAGAGGATGTATTAGCGTGCTATACTATCGGTGGTAAGTGCAGTTTCCTCGCTTGATCAGCACCTGAGGATCAGTGGTTTTAATCTGAATGGATGGTGCTCTGCTGTCATTTGTGGTTCTTTGCAAGTGGAGCTTGGCGTCGTGACTGGTTTTCGGCACTGACTTGGGTTCGGTTCGGACCTCAAGTCGGAATCTCTTCACTTCTTTCCTCAGAGCCCCTGGAAGGAAAGTTAGTTTCAGCAGATATCTGCCAGCTAGAGTGGATGAAGTACTTACTAAACATGGTCTCGGGCTCCAGGCCCTCAAAGTCGAAATCGAATTCTTCTGGGCAAGCCGGTTCGTCGTCGTGCCTTCTGATACTAGAGAAAAAGGGGTGTTCTAAAGCTTCGAAGACATCCATCCTTTCCGTTGGCTGATACTGGAATAGCTGCTCTATTAAGTCTAGGATCAGGTCGCTGGCCATGGGATACTTCCCGCGTAGCGTAGTCCGCGGGTACCTTGAGCTTATCCTGTTCATTTCATGGCGAAACTCCGTTCTTCCAATCAGTCTATTCCACGACTCGGGTGGATTTCCGCAAACTGACATGATCTTTGCGGCCTGGTCGCTTGCACTGCTACCATTGAAAATGGGCTCTCGACCAATGAGCTCACAGAGAATGCAACCGACACTCCACATGTCAACTTTTATTCTGTTAGTATAAACGGCGCCCGAAGAATTCTCTTCACTTACTGGCTGAGGTATAGCCATGTCTCGTAAATATCAATTCAGGGGCTCTGTACCAGCGGGTTGCGACATAGTGTGTCAGGTTATACTTCTTGGGAGACGGGCCAGTTGAGACACCTCTGGCAAGGCCGAAATCGCATATTTTCAACTGCCCAAACGAGTTGACTAGAATGTTGCTTGGCTTCAGGTCGCGATGAATTACCGAGGCCGTATGAATATACTTAACCGCGCACAGAATTTGATATCCGAAACTTAGAATGTGTATGTCCGTGAAGTCTATCGCTCCCTGAATGACCTTATTCAGATCAAAGTCCATCAATTCTTAATACGTTAGCACTGACACCGTCTCTTCTGGCCCTGCTGGCCGAAAGCCGAAGCGAAGTGAGCAACAGATTTGGGTGTCACACTTACCCTGGTAGCAGTACAGCCCGCTGTAGGCGGTATCCTTCGTGATGAGATCCAGGTCGAGAAGAGAGATAATCTAGCAGCGTTAGTATTTACTATTAATTCAGAGAATATGATTGAAACTGAACATTAAACATACATTCTTGTGTCCTCGGAAATGTTTCATCAGTCGGAGTTCCCTATACGCTCGCTTAACTAGGGTCGTATTGGATAGAATATCACCCACTTTTTTGACGGCGATGGGTCGGCTGCCAAGATCGGTGCGAAGCGTGGCCGCGCATACCAGTCCATAGGTCCCTCTTCCCAGAACCCTTTTAATGCGGTATCTGTTGTCAATTGCGAAGTTCAAATCAGGATCTTTGAACCTCTCGAGCCTGATGGAGTCGACAGTTGATCCCAGCGGCGGCCTGGCCACTACTCTTGTCGCGGGAGGACGAGGCTCGCTTCTGACTACAGCAGCCATTTTCTCACTAGTGACCCGAAATTCATCCTTGGCCACATCAGCTCTTATTAAGTACTTGACGGCCGGCCATTGGGCTTGATTATGGGAATCTGGAGCATGCAGAGAGGGCGGATCAGGGTCTGCATGACGCCGTACTCAATGAATGCCCGCTGCATCATGGGCGTACATACAGATAAGATTGGACAGTGGTCAGACGACTTCACGCGACTAGCCATTAACAATGTTGAGAGGGTCGCCCGTGCTACGAGATGCGCTTTTCGCAGGCCAGAGCTGTTGTGCACGAGCGACTGTTGACGGCTGGGGCATGAAATCGCCCTACCAGCTGTTAGCTTGCGCCGAGCAGGCTTTCGGCGGACGAGGATGTCTGCGCAGATTCGGATCCACTGTAGCAGGTGGGCGAGATGGAAACACTCATTCCAGCCACTCTGACTACTCTTCACCAGGCATTCCAGCCTGGCCAAAGTCTAGTGCCCCGTCGCCTTATGAAATATTTGGCATCCGGCCAAACCAGTTCAACAAGCAGAAAGTGCGACTGCTGTTCTACCAAATGGCTAAGCTGTATCATCCCGATAGCAATGGCGGCGGGATTGTAGAAGCCGGAAGTAGTATAGAACACGAAATAAGAGCCGAGCGGTTCAAGAAACTGGTCGAGGCCTATGATATTTTGAAGAACGACAACAAGCGACTGGCATATAACAACCGAGCATCTGCAGAAGCCAGAAGCAGGCACTACGGGCGAGGTCGTCCTTCCCAGGCCAGAGAAGGGTCAACCAGCCCATATCCTCATATGACAGACAACTTCTACACGCGAGGGTTCCATGAAGGCTACGAAGACGAGGCCAGCAGGCGGATGAACGACGCCAAATTCCAAGAACAACTGAAGGAGAACCGGCTCAAACTGGCTCTGCTGCTCGGGGTGGCCGTCAGTCTCATAGCGGTGCTGCAGCTGGCAGCCATATTCAAGCTGGCAGAAAAGAACCAGGAAAAGGTGGACCATGCGACCTGGCGTGCTGAAATGGACAACATCCGGGCCAGGACCAACTACAACCTCGGCACCTCGTCGGACGACCGGGTGTCGCGGTTCCTGGCCGTTCGTAACAGCAGCGGCTATTACGACAACTATCGAAAGCCCCTAGCTCTACCCGAGCCGGACCCCGTGGCTCCTCGAGCTGCGCTCGAGGAAACTCGGTGTTTTGGATGGGGTGGTTCCTAGTCTAAATAAATATACTCGTTCTCGTCGTCTGTGTCGTAGTCGGCGAAGGAGTCGGCGTCGGTGGTGGACTCTGGGTCGCTCGGAGCTGGGAAGGGGTCTGGGAACGAATAGCTGCTGCTGCTGTCGCTAGGCTCGCTGGGTGTGACGAGTGAGTCTGTCTCAATGGAGGCATAGGAGCCAAGGTCGCTGCCGGTATCTGATTCAGTATCTGATCCAGAGTCTGTGGCGGTCTCGGTCGTGCCATACGGTGACTCGGTTACAGATTCGTAAGCCGGTTCGACATTGGGGTTAGAAAGGGTCTCTGAGAGCGGAGACTCAGAGCTAGACGCAGATGCAGGTGCAGGCTCAGATGCAGAGTCAGACGCAGGTACAAAAGCAGGGACTGAGGGCGCGAAATCACGAGAGGAAAAATGTTCTCGTCGAGGGAGGAGATCGCTTATTATGTCATCGACACCAGCTTCCAGCATCAGGGTAGGTTCTGACGGCTCTGTCGGAGACATGTCCAGCTCATAATATCCAGTCTCCATTCTGGCGGTGGAGAATCTAGGACTGTGCATGTTGGCGAGTCCCTCCATGATGCACATCGCAGTGAACACAAGAGCCACGACAAAAACTCCTCCACAGGAGCTATTGTCGCAAACTTCGTGTGAACAACCGCCAATGACCTCAATTAGAAAGATGCTGGAAAATACGAATGATAAGAAGCCGAAAATGAGTATGTTGCAGGGTCCTCGCTCAAAGGCGGGACTGTGCCGTCTCTCGTAGAATCCATAACCATGCCCGGGGTTGCCCGAGCACGGGTCGCCAGTCCAAGCATTCCCCCAGCTGGCGGAATAAGTAAAGCTGCCTCTACTATAGCAGATGCTGTAGCTAGCCGGCATAGTCAGTTCAAACTGTTGTCTGCCATGTGCTTTTTACTGACTCGAGGTGGAATTCATCCATCCCAATGTTACGTGCGCGCATTCACGCACTATTTAACTGGGGAACAGTGGCGGCGGCGTTGTATGCATGCTAGCTAACTCAAGCTGGCTATCGTTTGTTCGGGTACATACCGTTTCGTGAGTCAGATAACAAGCTACCGGCCTACGTGGCATATCTATGTGGCACATTTACAGAACTTCTCCTGGTTTGGTGGTCAAGACAATTGTACTTGGGGGGCACTGCCAGCTCAGATAGTACCCAGACCGGGTACGCAGCACTACGAACTAGAAGAGCCCCCTAGATATGCGCATATCGACCAAGAAGTGATCCTAGAATGCACCTGGGAATTCCGACCTCTTCTGCTTGACCATTGACAAGCACCCTTTGCTGATATCACCGCCCGTCGTGCTTCATAGACTTTTCACAGCCTATATCATGTCTGTTGATTTCGGCAACCGTTTGCTCATGCACAGTTTTGGGCTGCATGAATTGTACCCCTGAGTTTGCCCATCTGCACCCAATAACCGGCGGATTTTGCTTTCGCGGACTGAGTCACCAAGTCGGAGATCCATCCAAGGTCCAATCCCCAGCTGAAACTCTCTCCAGCAGCCGATAAAATGGATTTCATGAAACCGTCGACCGTGCTGAACCTGTCCAACATCCGCGTCAGCCTTGTGCGCATGGAGGAGACCATTGTGTTCAGTCTCATCGAGCGAGCGCAGTTTTACCGCATGCCTTCCGTATACCAGCCTGGCGCAGTGGACATCCCCGGCTTCGAGGGCAGTTTCCTGGACTGGCTGCTTTTGGAAAGCGAGCGCATCCACTGTACGTTTGCTGGCTGGATTGGCCTCCGGTTGCCCGGGCGCTACCCCGGACCCCGCTGTGCTCGCTTGGCGAGGGCCATAGCTCCGCGAAGCCCACAGCAGCTCCGCTTCGAGGAGCAGCGGGGTCCGGGGCAGCGCCCCCGGCCGCCGGAAGCACACCCGTGAACACGGTACTAACAGTCGTAGCCAAGGTGCGTCGGTACGAGGCCCCGGATGAGAATGCCTTTTTCCCGGACAAGCTGGAGAAGCCCATTTTGCCCGCACTGGAGTACCCACGGCTGCTGGCCAGCTACAGCAAAGACATCAACGTCAATGACCTGATCAAGGAGTACTATATCCAGAAGATGATTCCCCTGATCACCAAAAACGATGAAGAGCAGCCCGAGAATGTCGGCAGCTGCACCATGTGCGACATCGACCTCCTGCAAGCGATTTCGAGACGGGTGCATTTTGGCAAGTTCGTGGCCGAGACCAAGTTCCTCGCCGAGAAGGAGAAATTCACACAGCTCATCAGGGCCCGCGACGCCCAAGGCATCGACGAGGCCATCACCAACAGCGCGGTCGAGCAGCAGATCCTCGACCGCCTGCTGCTCAAGGCCGAAGCCTACGGCACCGACCCGACCCTCAAGTACAGCCAGAAGGCCCAGGGCAGCATTGAGCCCGAAGCCGTCGTGCAGATTTACAAGGAGTGCATCATCCCCCTGACCAAAAAGGTAGAGGTAGACTACCTTCTCCGGCGGCTGGAGGAGGACTAATAGACGTTCTCTGACTGTTGCTGCCACGCCTCCGGCGGCCGGGGCGCCGCCCCGGACCCCGCTGTTCCTCGAGCTGCGCTCGAGGAGGGCCGAGGGCTCCGCGGAGCTGTGGCACTCGCGAAGCGAGCACAACGGGGTCCGGGGCAGCGCCCCGGCCGCCGGAGGCGCACCCGCCAATCCCCCCCCAGTGTAGTATGCAATGGGGTATTAGCCCAAGTACCTAATGGCCAACTCCAAGGTTGAGAATGTACCGGCGTTGACGGGGGCGGCCCCGAGCATGGTGGGGAGGG